>ML805600.1:148680-190209 GCA_009831015.1 Picea engelmannii
AAAAACTGAAACTGATGATCTGGATGGAAAAAAAATCGAAAAGTTATGCGGTTTTAAAAAAAACGGCACTACAAACGGACTTTCGATGTTAGAGTTATGCCCTTTTTAGAAAAGGCACAAACAGTAACCAAATGACCACGTGATTGTGTAAGTTGCTTTATGAAGTGACCCACTTTTATAAAGAGAAATGAGGATCTTTTACAATGAAGTTACTTTATAACAAAAAAGTTGCATGCAAAATAAATAACTTTAAAATAAAATATTAAAGATACTTATAGTGATTCACTTTTATACTTGAAGTGAAATACACTTTACAATTTTAGCATGAACTTTTTCAAAAAAGGTAACAAAAGAGAGACTTGAACTCAAGACCTCTTACTTAATAAGGAAACTTTTAACCAAATGATCTAGCAAAACATATTGTAATGTTTAGAAGGAGGATTGGGGTTGTTGTTGGAGAGTGTGCTAAAAAAAAACTATTTTCACATAAGAAAAAAATTTCGCTTCTCGATGACAACAAGGGTTAGATCTCGGTTAGCTTACCCAGAAGATGCACATTTTCCTATCTGTTTCTGATTTGCCGAGATCGCACAGGGCACGGGGAAAAGAGAATGCGCAGATCTAAAAGAGTAGCAACCTGGAAATAAACAAAACAAAACCGAAATAAAACCAAAATACTACTCTGCAAAACTTTAAAAAAATGTGTATTCAAGCTTTATACCTCCGGATCTAACTGTAATGGTCGTATCTTGGGAAAACGAAAACCTTTTTTAGTGAAATGAAAAGTGAACCTGACTGAAACGAGCACTCTGGACGCAATGGACAAGTCCTCTCAGCCCAGAAATGTAAGAAAATGACAAAAAGTGGAGATAAGGCAACTCGGCTTCACGATCTCGACTTCAACAGGAGCGGGTATTCAAACAGGCTCTGATACCATGTTCGACAACACAGGTATTCCAACAAAAGATGAACACCTTCAGTAACCACTCACATATCCATATCAAAGATCAACACACCGATGATTTCACGTGGTAAAACCCCTACGAGGAAACATCCACGACCCTGGCCAACGCTTCCGCTTGGAGCAGTTTATTAATGCAAAGAAAAAGATTACATAGAGATTTTACAAGAGAGTTTCTCACAATCGATCATCGACAAATGACCCTCTGTGATCTTTGAATAGAGATCATGGACCAATCGGGTTTTAAGCCACGGATCAATAGCCATTAAGATCGAGGAGAGTATGAACCATCTGATCACTCTATGTCGGGAACATATCGTGACCGTCAGATTTCCTAACGACAAATGCATACTAATGCATACTAAAGAAACACACTAGAAAACACACTTTTCCCTAACGACACAATAGACCAAGTAGATCTTACTAACTCCTAAGTGTCTAAATATCCTAACAATGTCATCCCAAGCCTTAATTCATAACTAAAGCTTATCTTCTTAAAACTGAAAAATCCTAAAGCAATAAACCAAAACCTTATTTAAAAAACAAATTTATAAGTAAAGTTTCTCTTATCAAAATTAAATACTTGCTAAACAAACCTGGTGTTGTACAAATGTCATCCCAAGCTAAGATTCATGACTAAAGCATCTCTTCTTAAAACTAAACAATCCTAAAGCAATAAACCAAAACCTTATTTAAAAAACATTGGTTGAACAAACCTAAATCAATAGACCTTACTCAGCTTTGCAAAATGTGTTTTAATAATCACATAACTCTCGTTGAGAGAACGTAAAGTAATATACTTGACTTGTATTTACAATGTGTAAAAACAATTGTATTCGTTTAAGTAGAGGTAGTTATTTGTAAAAACAATTGTATTCATTTGAATGGAAAGTAGAGGTAGTTTGATTGAATGGTTGGAAAGTATATTTTCCACTTTTTTTTTTTCATTAGAATTTAATTTTTTTGGTTCATTGTGATAAGGTTAGAATGGTAAATGCCTCTAGAGTGGAATTCCTAAAAAACAAATATATCTTTGAACTTGATTTAACAAGTTGTTTCATTTTATATTAACTTGGAAATTTGGATTCAAAACCCTCCAATAAACTTCTTGACTCAAAGTAGGAGGGGAGATATTTATTTATGTGCAATTTTTAATTTATTATAAAGTATTTAAATTTAAACAATAAAAATAATTACTAATAAGCAATTAATGAGGTGATTCAATTTACATTAACTTAGACATTTGGATTCAAAACCACTCAAATGGACTTCTTTCTTGGCTCGAAGTAAGGAGAGAAAATATTTATTTATATTTTTCTAATTTATTGTGAAGTATTTCTTTTAAACCTATTTGTAAATTGATTTTTTTTTTTTGTATTTAAAGTTGATTCAAAATGAAAGTAATCTTATTCATAATATAAGGTATCTCTTCCTTGGCATGGCGCGTAAGAAATTGGCCAATATTTATTTTTTAATGATTTATTTCTTATTTTGTGTGAGGAAAGTGTTTGTTGGACAATATTTTGAATTGTATTAACATTTTTTGTGAAGGCTTTTTGTCGAAAACATAGAAGGAAATAGTTGCAATGTTTTTTCCAAACTTGAAGCAATATGCCTAGTTGGTTAGTAGAGTAAGGATGGTCTTGGCTTCAACCAGGTTAGGTCTTCAAGTTCTTTGGATTCCATTCACCCTTCAAGCTTACCCCGAAAAACGTTGGGGTAAGGTGATTGAGAGGATTGGAGACAAAATAGATAAGTGGATTATATTGTGGGACAAATGATTAAGAAGATTGAAGAAAAAATAGATAAGTGGATCATGTTGGCGTGGTCTTGAGATGTTAAGTTCCATATTTGCACCAAAGTGTTGGGAGCCACTCATATTTATTACTACTCATGATGGGTTCCATCCTATAGTGCCCCTATCAAAGATTGAAAAAACTTATTATGAACTTCCTTTAGATGAATGCTTCAGGTAAAATGGGAATTCCACTAAGCGAACTGGAGTCTTCACTCCTTGCATAGGGTCTCAGGTGGTCTTGGGATCATTCATACCTAAACTCAAGCTTAGACCTTATGTACAAAATGGATCATTCAGGTTGTTGAGGCAATAAGGCCTAAAACATTCTTCTTAAAAATCACATTGTCTAGGAAACCCCTGAATATTAAAGATTGTGAAACCTCAACCAACAAGCTTCACTTACCACTCCTATAAACACCTTTGTATATCAGAGAATTTGAAAAGTATGGGAAACCATCATACTTTGGCTATAGTGGAAAGTAAACTCCACATTTGTACCTCGGTGAATTTGAAAATTATGGGAAACCATCATGCGTTGGCTACAATGGAAAGTAAACTCCATCTTTGTATCTCAAAGAATTTGAAAAGTATGGGAAATCATCATACTTTGGCTACAGTGGAAAGTAAACTCCCAACTAGCACAACTTTCATTTTATGATCATAATCTATGGTGGTTAGTTGTGATACTTTTCAATAACAATTTGTTACCATAAACTACTTGGTTGTCATCCAAGCATTTAAAAAAATCTTAGAAAAGATTAATGATACGTTTGACTAATACATTTCACTTTCAGGGTAAAGACCATAAGAGTTGGGCCAGCTTTGAAAGTGGAATTTAGGATTATTACTCTCAATGAGTTAATTTTTGAAAGGGTGAAAAGCCTTATTCTAGAGGGCTTCTTTATTAAAAACAATGTATAGACCCATTGGCGTGGTGGAGGGATAGGTATTAGAACTATTCCAGGGCCTTTAAATAATACCAACTTGTTAATGGATACCATTGGCATGTCCAAGATGAATCATTTGTACCATACTTGTTAATGGCTACCATTGGCATGTCTAAGCCCAAGCATTTGTACCATACTTAATAAGATATAGTGCTTTGGGTCTCAACAAAATACTTCTTGTTTCAAATCTTTTCATTGTAGAATTCTTTTATTCAATCAAAGAAGACAATATTTCTCCAATCCCTTGTGATGGGAAGTCTTGCTCTTGGCCATAGATTGCAACATCCAAAACTTTTCAACCCAACTGTCTTATTTGTGAAAAGAATGAAGCCATTGAATATGTTTCTTGAGTTTGTGTTTTTTCTTAATCAACATGGGAGTGGGTTTACTTTCTATGTAGTACAGTCTTCCCTTCTCAAATTTCAAAAAAAATAGCAACCCTCTACATTGCGTCATTGAATTTCAAGTATTTTAGTATTTTCTTTTTGTTGAGGTTTTGTTTTTTATTTGGAAGTGAAGAAATGATTGTTTATGGAAGGGTGTTAAGCATAACAAAAGATTCCTTTCGTTTGATAGTGCATTGATCTATTCTAATTTACACATGCAAATTTCAACTTAGTTTTAAAAAGTGTAAGTCATTTGATCAATTCTTGGGGTAATGCTCCACGTACAATGATTAGTGAGCCTCTTTTCTAATACTCCCACTCAATATTCTTAGTCTCACCATTCTAATTACTTAAGAAATCACACTAGTTTGAAAGTGTTTGCGAACAATGACTCAACAAGCCTACCCATCCTTAACAAAATGATGACAAGTTTCATGTTTATATCAGAAGCGGAGAAACTCTTGAGTTTACATAGGGACATGGTAGATGGGAACCAATTATTTTGGATTTAGGCATAGCCTTTGAAAGTTGGGGTTGAACCCCTCCCAAGGATGACATCCCACCTAGCCCAAGCATTGTACGATTCTATGTTGTTACATTTCAACCATTTGACCTCACTTTTGGATTTGATTTATCGTAACCTTTTTATGATATCAATGTTAAACCTTAGAAACATTTTTGTAATATGTATGTCACACTTGACAATTCCCAAATTTTAGTGATCCGGATTTATGAGCAGAACGAAAGGAATAACAGATTGAATACAATAACACAAGGATACAGAGAAGAATAACAGATATCCAATGAACAATAAGTTTTATTTAATAAATAAAATAGGCTTAAATTGTAAAACTATAGAACTGAAAACAACTTGCTCGAATGGTGGTAGCTATCTCTGAGAAGATATGTGGCTACTACATGCATCTGTATGAGGCTCCAAAGGCCCTTTTAACATTACTCATGAATGCTAAAACCCTATACATCTAGAAACCTAACCCTAGGAGATGAAACGCCAAAAGTTATGTGGGCCCCGATGGGTAAGTTGGTACCTCAAATTCCCGAGTTCATAACTTTTGCATGCGACCTTCATTTTAGGCATGTGATAGCTCGTTGGAAAGGTCTTCTTGAGAACTACACCTTTTGTTTTCAAACTCTAACTAAGTCTACAATTTGACTGTGGCAAGCCAAAATAACATTGTTTAGGGCACCAAAACGACCCTGGAAGTATAGAAAGATGTGCTCACATGAAAACTTCCAAAATAAGCCAGCTGGATTAGGTGGGCGACCATTAGTCTCTACCTGGAAGATGTGTAGGGATTCAGACAACCTCGGAAGTGTAGAACCCACAATTACAAAGAAGTACAGAAGAACGTGTTGAACTAAAAACTGTCAAGAGGAGCCAGTTGGAATAGGTGGGTGGCCACCAATATCCACCTAGATCAGTCCTCCCCCCTTAGAAATAAATGGTCTCCATTGTGTTGAGTTCCCCCATCAGGTGAGAAAACTTATGGTGAATTTAGCCCCAGGTGAGCCACTTACCTTGGTGTAGGAGCTTCCCTTCCTTAACAACCTGATAAAGTTGGATCCTCTACTAGTGAGTGCCCTTGACCTGTGTATCCACTATTTGATCAATGGATGTTTGTTCCATGCAGTCAGGGTTGAGATATGTTGGTGTCAATTGTTTTGTGATCTCTAAGGTGTCCAATGATGGTGTAAAATATGGTCGAAGGAGGTACACATTGAACACGGGGTGCAAGCCAAGGAAGGGTGGAGTGTTGAGCTCAAAATAATTTCTACCCACATCCTTGGTGATAGTGTAAGTCCCATAGAGAAGTGGGAGGAGCTTCCAATGGCACCATGTAAGGCACTCTTTCTGCAAATATAACCAGACCTTGTCTCTCTCCTGAAACTGGTGCAGTACCCAGTGTTGATCTTGGCACTACTTATACTTAGAATTGGCTTTCTGCAAAATCTCATGGACCTGTTGGCGGATGTGCTGAATCTGCTCAACGAATCTAGTGGCTTTGTCGGCCTCAGACTGAACATGGGAATATTTTTCCTATGTGGTTGCAAAAGGTAGTGCAACATCAATGGAACCCAAGGGTTGGAATCCCAACCCCAACTGAAATAGGTTATGGTTGGTGGATCTATGGAGAGCCATGTTGTAGTTGTGTTGAACATAGGGAAGACTTTCCTCCCATGTACATGGATGCTTAGAGTTGTACATGCGTAGGATGTGCACAGTCATCTAATTGATGACCTATGTCTGGTGGTCGGTTTGGGGGTTGAAAGCAGTGTAATTAGTGAGCTTGGTGTCCAACAGTGACCAGAGACTCGACCAAAATGTGTTGAGGAATCTATTGTCCCAATTTGAGGTGATGTTATATGGTATCCCAAAATGGACCCACACCCGTTCGAAGAAGAGATTGGCAGTATCTGTCATTGTGATGCTCTTCTTACAGGTTGTAATAATGGCCATAATCGAAAACTGATTAACCACCACAAATACACAATCATTGTCGTGCTTGATGGATGGAAGTCCAGACAGGTAATCTATAAAGATGGAATCTCGAAGCCTCTCGTGAGTAGGAAGAGGGGTGTATAAGCCTTGACTCTTGATGGAACAAGTAGTGCAAGATCTGATATACTTGTTGACGTCTTTTCGAAGTTTTGGCCAATAAAAATGTTTCTATATAGCGACCATAGTTTTCACCACACCAAAATGTCTCGCCATCCGACTATAGTAAGCCTCCCAAATCATCTTTGCACGCTCACTTGTGGGAACACAGAGGTGGCCCGGATGGCATAATAATCCATCCTGGATGTGAAAATCGATGACATTCACCCCTATACCCAAGATTTGATAGGTGGTGGTGAAGTTAGGGTCACGCTAATAAAATTGGGGCCACTCAGATGCCTCGTGCCCATAAGAATGGAACATTGTGGTAAGTGCAGCAATGGGAGGGAGACTGAGGCAGTCAATGACACGATTTGCACTCCTTTTCCTATACTTGATGTTGAAATGGAACTATTGTAGGAGTGTGGACCATGTTTGATGGCGATCGTTCTACAACTTCCCATGAGTTAGTATGAACTGCAAAGGCTTGTGATCAGTGTGGATGATTGTCTCCTTTCCCAGAATGTAATGCTTCCATTGACGACAGCCTTGCACGATGGAATACATTTCTTTCTGATAGGTGTGGTATTTTTGGATAGTATCTAAGAGTGTCTCACTATGGTATGTTATTGGATGACCATGTTGAGTGAGGACTGCACCTACATCATAGTTTGAGGCATTGGTCTCAATCTCGAATGGTTGTTGTAGATCAGGTAAGGAGAGTATTGGAGTTGAGCACAAGCGATGATTCAGATCATCGAATTCTTGTTGTTGTGTCTTTCCCCATGCAAACTTTGTCTTACCACCACCCTTGGTGACTTGGTTAACAACCCATTCAATATGGGAGAATCCCAGCATGAACCTTCGATAGAAGTTGGCAAGTCCCAAGAAGCTCTGAATATTGGTTAGTGTGGTTGGAGTTGGCCAGTCGAAAATGACTTGGATCTTAGTTGGGTCCACATGTACCCCATGCTCATCAACAATGTATCCCAATTATTGGACCTTGTTCATGCCAAAGGAGAATTTTTCCAAGTTGGAATATAGCTTGTGATGTCGCAGAGTTACCAAAACCTATTGAATATGTTGCATGTGCTCCTCCCAAGTTCCATTGAAGATGAGGATGTCATCCAGATATACCACCACAAAAGATTTGGTGAAGGGTCTCAATACATCATTCATCAATATCATGAAATTTGTTGGTGCATTTGTTAAGCCAAACGACATGACCAACCATTCAAAGAGACCTTATTTAGATTTGAAGGTTGTCTTCCATACATCATTTGCTTCGATGGGAACCTGGTGGTAGCTAGACTTTAGGTCAATCTTGCTGAAAAACTTTTCCCCCTTGAGTTGGTCAAGAAGTCCATCAATCTGGGGAATTGGGTATCGGTTCATGACTGTGATTTTGTTTAATGCTCTGTAATCAATGCAGAGTTGTCATGTCTCGTCTTTCTTCTGCAACAATACAATCGGGCTTCCGCAAAGAGAGGAGTTGGGTTGGATTTTCCCCTTTTGAAGCAGCTCTTGGATATGGCGCTGGATTTCATCATTTTCCATCAGCAAGCGATGATGGACTGGTCAATTAGGAAGCGGTGCACCAGGGGTTAGATCAATTGGATGCTTGACTTGGCAATGCATTGATACCCTCGTGGGTGAGGAGAAGATTTCTATGTACTCTTCCACAATCTCGTCCACTTGCTTCTGTTGCAAAGATAGGCTCTATGTAGAGGTCACGGATGTGGCAATGACCTTATACTTATTGAAGGCACGGATCAAACAGACAACAAACTTCCCGGTCTGTGAAATGACCTTACTGCATTGCTTAAAAGAGATTAAAGAAATAGTGGTAGGTGATGCTACCTCTAATATCCTGTACAATTGTCTACCCAAATTAATAATAACACTGCAAGGTCTAGACTCATACACAACATGTCACTTCCACAAATATGGTTAACCTAAAAGAACATCACAAGCTTCAAGGTGAGCAATATCACACAATACCTCATCTTTGAAGGGCTTGATGTTGTAGGGCATACGACATTGTCGGCTGACGCGAAGATCTCATCCTTGGCAAAGTGTAAAACCCAAAGGACGATCCCAAGTTATATCTATGTATTGTAAACATGTTTTGTAGGCTGGTGAGCTGAGCAATTGTAAGCTGGTAAGATTATGTGCAAGTAGGCCAGAGAGCCTAGGTGTTAAAGGCCAAGAGCTTGTTTTGTACATGTAATTATGCACTTTGTTAATATAAAAACATCGTTGCATGTAGACCGACCACGAAGAAAGAGTGATGGGGGACAAAGCTTCCACGAGGTTGGGAAAGGGAGGGGGCTAAATATTTGGGCCTAGGGGATCAGCTGGGGGGCTTAATTCTAGAGAAATAATATTTTAATATTATTTCCTAAAAACTAAGGTGGACATAATATATTTTATTATCCTAAGTTCCTAGTAGCTGGGGATGTAGGCTAAATAGAGTGCATGCAGCTCCAGGAAGACAAGTGTCGAACTGGGCTCATGCATTTAAAATCTGAAGTGTCAGCTGTGTTGTGGGTTGGCTTTCCATTCTTGACCCACTGTCTAACTGTGAACGGGGATCATCCATCACGGATCTCTAGAACCAGTAACCCATGAGTCAAATTGTGTTGGTAGTTCACTGGTCATCTGGCCATCCTCCGTGTGAGTTCCTGAGTCCATTCTCTCATCCTACATCTGAACCAAGACCTCCATCGTTTGACCTCTTCATTCCTTCACGCATTTCTGAAAACAAAAACCTTGAAGTCGTCATGTGTTGCTTCCTGTTAAGCCCGACGCAATTGTAGTCGCTTGAGTTGTGTTGTGATTTAGTATTAGGTTGTTTCCTTTTTGGGTGTCCATAATTGTTTTTCCCTATTGTTGTTTTTGTTGTTGTTTCTCTCACTTGTACCCGGTTGTAGCTAAGCCGAAGATTGGTTGAAGAGGCACATTGTCATGCCTATGAGCAGCTCTCCCAGGTGAGAGAGTCTGATGGGAAGTGAGTTATCCTCAAAGGGAGTCCCATAGAAGCTACAATACTATGAGACTTCCGATACAGCCTGATGTTGAAGCCCAAGGTAAGGGAGGTGTACTAGTTGATGGACTTGTATTAGTGAAGGTGTATCCTCCTAGGGTGGAGCAGGCATGTGGGGAATGAGGGTCTGTGTGTTGTGGGCGTAAGTGGCTCCTAGGATAAAAGATCCTTCTTGTTGCTTTGTGCGATTTCCATGTTGTCCTTGCCAAGCCTAGAATTCCCTTGCCTGGTGGAGTTTAGTCCCAGCTCGGGGGTGACCTACTGCTGAGAGTGATGAGCAGCGTGGTCTAAGGCTGTGAGGTTCGTGGAAGGTTTGCACACAGTTGGTGGATTTACTCCAACTAAAAGATAAGTATCATTGTTGTGCTTAATTATGTATTTTATGCATGTTTTGTGATGCTTCAATGTTATCATGTATTTCGTTGCATGTGGATTTACTGTTAATCTTGTTTGAATCTGAACTGGTAGGAGTAATTATGTGGTTATCATGATTAAGTGTTTTAAATTCATTAAAATGCATATATCTCATATAAGTGTATATTCCACGTGGTAGCATTACCCGTTCTTTGGAGGGTCGGGGATGTTACAATATGGTATCAGAGCATGGTTACAACACTAAGCATGGATGGGCCATGTTAGTGGAAAATGAAGCAAAAGTTTCGAAAGAATTGTTGTTGAAGTAGAAAAAATTTGAGTTCAGAGCCAAGGTTTTAACGCCGAACCTGGATGGGTTGTATAAGTGGTCATTGGACCCGAGGTTTCAAGAGGAAATTGTGTCTAGAGGACCAATTTCGAACCTTAGAATCTTCCTAAGTGCCAAGAAGTTACCTTGGTCATGTTACAAAGCTCAGGAGGAAAAGAGGTATCGTAAAACCACAACAGAAGTGGTGTTGGACCGCAAGAGTAATGTGGACCTTAGGATTTGTTCAGGAGAAGAGAATCCTTCACAACCATCAGATCTGGTAATGTTGCAAGGAAATTAGCCATGAATTCCTTTGGAAATCCACAGAGTAACAGAGTTTGTTCTGCGTCGTAGGATCTGTTTGGAAGGAAGGGAAATCACTTACGACTGTCAGATCTGGGGAAGGTGCAGAGGAGTTAAACTGGAAGCCCTTTGGGCTTCGCAACTTCAATGAAGTCTGATGCCAGAAACAAAAGAAGGGTCGAAGCCCGAAGCTTCGGAGTGGATCTACACCATAGATCTGAAGAGGAGATCTCGATCGTTGGATCAAGCCAATGTTAAAAGGTCAAACACGGTAATGAAGGGCGAAATCTCCTGAAGAGCCTAAGTAGTGAGTCATGATGATGTCACTTGGATTGGCATGGACACATGGGTTGTGTGCCATGTATAAGTGGGTTCCAAACCCGTGGAAGATTGAAATTCCATATGGAACATGACGTGTGACACCCATCTGATTGGGCCATGAGTCAGTCGCTAGTATTCCACCATGTGGCTTTTGTATGAGCAGGGCTAGTGGGGTCGAGGTTACGTAATGTAGTTAAAGGTTGGAGGACCCATGCTGGAATTGATCACGATACATCCAGATCGACGGCCAAGAGGAATTGCGGGGACCCAAGTTGCATGGAAGTTAATTAAGCAAGGCGGTCCCGCAATCCAAACCACATTTTCACCGAGGGGTTACATGTCAACATTAGAAGAATTGTGGGACGAAAGGCGGGTTACTCCAAACCGCTACCTCATGCCCACACAAATGGAAAATGTAAGTAATGTGATGTAATGACGTCACCAAAGGTTATTGGGAATGTTCGGAGATTAATGGTTTGGGATGCACAGATGTGAAATCCTTCGAAGTCCCGAAGCTTCGAAGTTTCGGAACTCAGATGCCTGAGGTTTCATAGTGAGTGTCAGCCGTTGGATGTTAGGTAGACGTGGACTGATGATCTACCCTACTTCGCAAGTTTGGTAATTTGAAACTCCGAGATATTGTTATGTGGTACTTTGAAAACTTTTGAAGCCGAAGGACCAAGTAAGCACCTTGTGATCTAGCGCTTGGTCATGGCCCATGATCACATGGATTGGGGATTGAGAGAAAGGGGTTAGTGCCCAAAAATGATTACAGAGTAGAGAAGATCTCGGAAAGAAAATGAAATCTGAACGTTTTCTTAAATCAGATTGGTTTATGAATGCTGTGAGATTTGTTAAGGAATGATGACCTGACAAATTCTGGTTGACTGCATGTTGTGTTTGCAGAGTTCAGCGAGTGTCAGAAACAAATCGAATTTTCATAGAACGCTTAGGAGACACTCAAAGAGATAATAGAAAAGTAGTTTTTCCTGCATATAGTGTGTTTATGTATTTGTGTTTATTATTATGTTTTTATATGTTGTTCATGGTTTGAATGCGTAAACTGGTGAAGTATTGAATAAGTTTCAATTGTTTCTCTTCTTTGAGTTTCTGAGTGCAAGCAATGCACATTTTCTGCAAGGAGTGCGTTGACAGAGGTAAGTTAACCTCAGAGAAGCTCAGGAGAGATATCATTGAACCTTCATCAGGAGTGTACAGGAAGAACTCTGTGTTGAGTTCAGAGAGAGATAGAGTCACTGAGAACTTTGTAGGGCTCTGCCAAGCGAGAATCTAGCGAGTGCAAGTGTGCACAGAGAGAACTCTTTTCCTATTTCAGGGAGAAGAGTATGAGAGGAATATACTCACAGAGTTGTTGAACACTCTGTAGAAAACGCTCAACAAGGTGTGCTTTGAGAATAAGATTTCTAGGAGGGCACCAAGTTTTCCTTTGAAAGTAAACATAAGGGTTGAGACCCTTAGGAGACTGAGTAATTTGAAAATATCGGAAGAGATAACGCAAGGAGTGTGTGGGAGATGGACTCATTCTAAGTCATAAAGCTCAGAAGATATAATCCTTACGAGAGAGAAGATGAGATCCAGGAGGAGGACTTGCAAGAGAAAGGTCAAAGGTCGAAGCCTTTGAACACTGAAAAAATATTCCAAGGAGGAAGAAGTCAAAATATCAGGAGGAGGGGCAACAACAACCATCAGATCGGTTGTGGGGAGGAGCCTGGACCGTTAGATCAGTGTCCAGCAGAACATCACAAACTTCAAGGGGAGCAATATCACACAATACCTCATCTTTGAAGGGCTTGATGTTGTAGGGCATACAACATTGTCGGCTGATACGAAGATCTCATCCTTGGTGAAATGTAATACCCCAAGGACGAGCCCCAGTTATATCTATGTACTGTAAACTTGTTTTGTAGGCTGGTGAGCCGAGAAATTGTAAGTTGGTAAGCTTATGTGCAAGTAGGCTAGAGAGCCTAGGTGTTAAAGGCCATGAGCCTGTTTTGTACATGTAATTATGCACTTTTTTAATATAAAAACATCGTTGTGTGTAGACTGACCATGAAGAAAGAGTGATGGGGGACTAAGCTTCCACAAGGTTGGGCAAGGGAGGGGGCTAAGTATTTGGGCCTAGGGGCTAAGATGGGGGGATTAAATCTAAAGGAATAATATTTTAATATTATTTCCTGAAAACTAAGGTGGACATAATATGTTTTGTTATCCTAAGTTCCTATTAGTTGGGGATGTAGGCTAAATGGAGCACATGCAGCTCCAGGAAGACAAGTGTCAACCTGGGCTCATACATTTAAAATCTGAAGCGTCAACTATGTTGTGGGTTGGCTTGCCATTCTCAACCCACTTTCTAACCGTAAACGGGGAGAATCAATCACGGATCTCTGGAACCAGTAACTCGTGAGTCAAATCATGTTGGTAGTTCGTTGGTCATTCCTCCATCCTCCATGTGAGTTCACAAGTCCATTATCCCATCCTTCGTCTAAACCGAGACCTCAGTCGCCTGACCTCTGCATTCCTTCAAGCATTTCTGAAAATAAAAACTATGAAGTCATCATGTATTGCTTCCTGTGAATCCCGACGCAATTGTAGTCGCCTAAGCCGTGTTGTGACTTAGTGTTAGGTTGTTTCCTTTTTGGTTGTCCATAACCACTTTTCCATGTTGATGTTGTTGTCACTTGTACCCGATTGTAGCTGAGCCGAAGATTGGTTGAAGAGGCAGGTTGTCAAGCCTGTGAGAAGCTCTCCTACGTGAGAGAGTTTGTTGGGAAGTGAGTTCTCCTGAAAGGGAGTCTCGTAGTAGCTACAGTACTCTGAGACTTTCGATCCAGCATGTTGTTGAAGCCCAAGGTAAAGGAAGTGTACTAGCCAATGGACTTGTATTAGTGAAGGTGTATCCTCCTACGGTCGAGAAAGCATGTGGGGAATAAGGGTCTATGTGTTGTGGGCGTAAGTGGCTCCTGGGATAAAAGATCCTTCCTATTGCTTTGTGCAACTTTCTTGTTGTCCTTGCTAAGCCTAGAATTCCCTTGCCCGGTGGAGTTTAGTCCCAGCTTGAGGGTGACCTAATGCTGAGAGTGATGAGCAACGTGGTCTAAGGATGCAAGGTTTGTGGGAGTTTTTCACGCAGTTGGTGGATTTATTCCAGCTAAAAGATAAGTATCATTGTTGTGCTTAATTATGTATTTTATGCATGTTTTGTGATGCTTCAATGTTATCATGTATTTTGTTGCATGTGGATTTACTGTTAATCTTGTTTGAATCTGAACTGGTAGAATTAATTCTGTGGTTATCGTGATTAAGTGTTTTAAATTCATTAAAATGCATATATATCATATAAGTGTATATTCCGCGTGGTAGCATTACCCGATCTCTGGAGGGTCAGAGATGTTAAAATATGGTATCAGAGCATGGTTACAACACTGAGCCTGGATGGGTCATGTTAGTGGAAAATGAAGCAAAAGTTTCGAAAGAATTGTTGTCGAAGTAGACAAAATTTGAGTTCAGAGCCAAGGTTTTAACGCCGAACCTGGATGGGCTGGATAAGTGGTCATTGGACCCGAGGTTTCAAGAGGAAATTGTGTCTAGAGGACCAATTTCGAACCTCAGAACCTTTTTGAGTGCCAAGAAGTTACCTTGGCCGTGTTACGAAGCTCAGGAGGAAAAGCAGTATCGTAAAACCACAACAAAAGTGGTGTTGGACCACAGAGTAATATGGACCTTAGGGTCTGTTCGGGAGAAGAGAATTTGTCATAACCGTCAGATCTAGTAATGTTGCGAGGCAGTTATTCATGAATTCCTTTGGAAATCCACAGAGTAACAGAGTATGTTCTGTGTTGTAGGATCTGTTCGGAAGGAATGGAAATCCCTTACGACTGTCAGATATGGGGAAGGTGCAGAGGAGTTAAACCGGAAGCCCTTCGGACTTCACGATTTCAATGAAGTCTGATGCCAGAAACAAGAGAAGGGTCGAAGCCCGAAGCTCCAAAGTGGATCTACACCGTAGATCTAAAGAGGAGAGCTCAATCATTGGATCAAGCCAATGTTAAAATGTCAAATGCAGTAGTGAAGGGAGAAAGCTACCGAAGATCTGAAGTAGTGAGACATGATGACGTCACTTGGATTGACGTGGACACATGGGTTGTGTGCCACGTATAAGTGGGTTCCAAACCCATGGAAGATTGAAATTCCATATGGAATGTGACATGTGACACCCATATAATTGGGCCATGAGTCAGTCGCTAGCATTCCACCATGTGGCTTGTGTATGAGCAGGGCTAGTGGGGCCGAGGTTACATAACGTATTTAAAGGTCGAAGGACCCACGCTGGCGTTGATCATGATACATCTAGATCGATGACCAAGAGGAATTGCAGGGACCCAAGTTCCATGGAAATTAATTATCCAAGGTGGTCCCGCAATCCAAACCATGGTTTCACTGAGGGGTTACGTGTCAACGTCAGAAGAATTGTGGGACGAAAGACGGGTTACTCCAAACTGCTACCTCATTCTCATGCAATTGGAAAATGTAAGTAATGTGACATAATGACATCACCAAAGGTGATTGGGAATGTTTGAAGATTAATGGTTTGGGATGCGCAGATGTGAAATCCTCCG
Organism: Picea engelmannii; assembly: GCA_009831015.1. Taxonomy (NCBI): domain Eukaryota; kingdom Viridiplantae; phylum Streptophyta; class Pinopsida; order Pinales; family Pinaceae; genus Picea; species Picea engelmannii. The sequence goes on from ML805600.1 coordinate 164,379, forward strand.
AAGTCCCGAGGCTTCAAAGTTCCGGAACTCAGACACCTGAGGTTCCATATTGAGTGCCAGTCGTTGGATGTTAGGTAGATGTGGGCTGATGATCTACCCTACTTCACGAGTTCGGTAATCCGGAACTCTAAGAGATTGTTGTGTGGTACTTTGAAAACTTCTGAAGTTGAAGGCCCGAGTAAGCACCTAGTGATCTAGCGCTTGGTCATGGCCCGTGATCACATGGATTGAGGACTAAGAGAAAGGGGCTAGTGCCCGAAAATGATTACAGAGTAGAGAAGAGCTCGGAAAGAAAATGAAATGATTGGTTTATGAATGTTGTGGGATTTGTTAAGGAATGATGGCCTAACAAATTATGGTTGACTGCATGTTGTGTTTGCAGAGTTCAGTGAGTGTCAGAAATAAATCAAATTTTCATTGAACGCATAGGAGACACTCACAGAGATAATAGAAAAGCAGTTTTTCCTACATATAGTGTGTTTATGTATGTGTGCTCATTATTATGTTTTTATATGTTGCTCATGGTTTGAATGCGTAAACTAGTGAAGTATTGAATAAGTTTCAATTGTTTCTCTTCTTTGATTTTTGGAGTGAAAGCAGTGACCATTTTCCACAAGGAGTGCGCTGACAGAGGTAAGTTAACCTCAGAGAAGCTCAGGAGAGATATTGTCAAACCTTCATTAGCAGAAGTACAAGGAGTGCACAAGAAGAACTTTGTGTTGAGTTCAGAGAGAGATAGAGTCACTGAGAACTCTGTAGGGCTCTGCCAGGCGGGCATCGAGCGAGTGCAAGTGTGCATAGAGAGAACTCTTTTTCGATTTCAAGGAGAATATTATCATAGGAAGATACTCACAGAGATGTTGAGCACTCCATAGAAAACACTCAGCAAGGTGTGCTTTGAGCAGAAGGTTGCTAGGAGGGCACGAAATTTTCCTTTAAAAGGAAACAGAGGGTCGAGACCCTTAAGAGACTGAGTAATTCGAAAATCTCATAAGAGATAATGCAAGGAGTGCGTGGGAGACAAACTTATTCTAAGTCTTAAATCTCAGAAGAGATAACGCTTATGAGACCGAAGACAAGATCCAGGAGGTGGACTCGTAGGAGAAAGGTCAAAGGTCGAAGCCTTTGAACACTGGAAAAATATTCTACGACGAAAGAAGTCAAAATCTCAAGAGGAGGGGCAACAACAGTCGTCAGATCGGTTGTGGGGAGGAGCCTGGACCATTAGATCGACATCCAATAGAACAAAGGAATCTTAGAGGAGAGGAACGGATACCATCCGTTAGGTCTGAGCGCAAAGGACCAACAATCGTTGGATTCGGAGGTAAGCGCACAAGACTTAACCCTTGTGTGCGTAGGAGTAGTGGACTTGTCAAAGTCCCAAAGTCCCGAAGTGATTTGGGATTGTCCATCATCAAGGAGGACAGGTGGTGTAAGATCCAAAACTTCGTAAGTTTGTGGACAAGGAGGAGGAGAAACAACCGAAGTAAATCTTGGTCATTGATCTTAAAGTGGATGCTTGGCGCCAGATCAGGAACTCCAGGTATGAAGCACTCTGAAGGAAAGAAGAGGATGAAAGAGCTAAAGTCCCGAAGAGAATCAGGGTCGTTGATTTGGAGAGTACGCGTGGCAAAAGATCTATCACTCCAGGGAAATTCACTCCAGAGATTTGTGTGTGTGGATACGTGAGAACTCCCAAAGGTCGAAGAGCTGGAGTTCAACAGAATCGGAGTTCAACAGAATCGTCCGATTGTTAAGGACAGGTGTCAATAGATCTTCCACTCTGGAAGATTGTCATACGGGGAAAAGTAGATAGTTGAGAGTTGAAACTCCCGAGGGTCGGAGAGCCATAATCAAACGTATTCATTGATTTGGAAGGGAGCTACATGTTGACAGATTGTGTAAATATGGGATCGCGTGTGGAAGGAGGAAACAAGGTAGAAAAGGGAGAATAGATAGAAGTCGTTGATCGCGGATCATCGCCAAGGGATTGGAGATCAACGGATGAGCTGGATTGCAGGGCCAGAACTTGCTCAGATGTTAAAAATATAAGAGCAGACCACAATTTATACCATGGTTTTAACAAAGTGATACATGGTAGTTGGAGGTGAATTGCGAGGCGAAAAGAGGGTTGGCCTAAAACCACTCTTGCCCACGCTCGCAATCATAGTTTTCCATGAGGTCATATCCCAGGGTCATATGAAGGAAAGGGCTAATGAAAAAGGGGCTAGCGCCTGAAACTTGGAGTTTTGGAAGCACTGGCAGGAACTGTGCCTAAAGGAGAAAAGGGGGCTTGTGTATAATTGTTTTGGGTTCAATCACAAGCCCGAAGAGTCAATTCGACTTAGAATATTGAAATATCCTTTGATCAGGAGGTCAGCAGACCCTGCTGAGGTAGGGGCACTACGTCGAAAGTGCTCAGGGTAGAAATAGTCATGTACAATGACTATAATGAGAGCACAAGAAGATTCAAGAACCTGGGAAGAATTGTAGACTTCTGGGTTCAGCAAGGAAAATATGCACATGGTAAAGAAGTTGTTGCAATTTCTGTGGCAGCAAGTTTGTTATGGCTTGTTGGGTCAACCAGAGGAAAGAATGCTTGCATGTTTTCAAGTGTTGTTGGTGATGTTGTTGCATAAGGAGGGAAGCAACAGAGAGTTGAAGTGTTGGTTATAAGTTTGATAAAAGAAGCATGAAATCTTCTATTGCCATCATACATTCAGGTAGTATAAAATTTATTAATGGGAGTCATGCAGGTATGAGTTTTTTTACTCTTTTTGAATAATTGTTAAAAGGAAATTTAGGTAAGAATTTCTCGAGCCAAAGTTATTTTATAAAATCACTTGATTATATTATTGAATGCTTACCACTGGATGTGGTAAAGGTTGGAGGCCTGTATTAATTCAAAGCTTTTAGCTTCTTAATGCACACACTGACATAGTATAATGTCATGATTAATTTGGTTATGGGGTAATAATCAAAGAATTAAAAGATAAGAACTTGTTATAGGAATGAATGCCAGTAAGCTAGTCATGTATGAGACTAGGACATGGTTGGATATGGAAAGGTTATGATCCACATAGGTACTAAAAGATTTCTACCTTTAAATAAAACTTGGACTGCAACCTTTTTGCTAACACTGATGAACACCACAAAATTATATTCTTGGTGTAGTGTTTGGGTTGAAAAGGAAGGCATCCAATTAATTGGGAAGACAATAGGAAGTGTGTGGAGAATGTGTTAACACATTGGCCAGAATTCCAACTCATGGATGGTGAGATACATGACTGAGATAAAGAGAATTATGTAATCCAATGCAAGGTGCGTTGAATAAGTATGCACTGAGAATTGCACTCATGCATAATAAGAGATAGAATTGTGTACTAAATGCAATGGCTGAATGAGTTTTGTAAGTACATGCATATATATTATTGCATGGAAATAATTGTTACTAACAACCGAAATGTTGTTAACTCACGAAGTTGAGGACATTTCAGGGAGGTGTTAGACATTGTAACAGGAAAGTTGCAAGTCAAGTAGTCACATGAGCATTGACTACAAAAAAAATTCTTGTTCAAAAGAAGAAATAATGAACTTACTGTTATTAATTATGAACATGCATATGCAATCATTCTAGTTTTTAATTGTTGGGTAATTGTGATTGAATTGTTAGGTGTGGGAAATTCTAAGATCACTACATAAGATTTTGTACATATTGCAATTGAATTATGATGTACATGAAATAATTACAATTGTTGGCAGTATGCAAGACGAAGCCTTGCAGGAAAATGGTATGCAGTTTGGTGCTTGTGGAAAACCACAAGGAAGGTTGCATTCCTAATATGGAAACAACCAAGAAGAATTATGAAATGGAATTTCATGTTTTGGGGAAAAAGCTGAATTCCTTTTTGAACTAAGTTGGAGTTCCTAAATGAATTCTTTTATGTTCTCTCATGATAAATGCATGTGGGTGATGCATGTGAGATGATGTTGATAAAATTTAGAATGTTGACTACAAAGAGTATCTCGGGGAAGATGTTGATTGGAGACCTCTGAGGGTAGTTGGAACTCCTCAAGCCATGATGCTCTAAGACTTCTGGTCCATCCTGTTGCTAAAGCCCAAGGAAATGGAGGTGTAACAACCGATGGATTGTGTGACAGTGAAGGTGCACACTCCCGGGGTGGGACAAGCATGTGGGGAAGAGAGACCATTGGTTGGAATGTTGCTTAGGTTTGGTACCTTGGCCTAGACCATGTTGATATGAAAGTCTTCTCAATCAAAAGATAAGTATCAATTCTATATTCATTGTATCCTATGTATCTCGTAATTCATATACAGGTTATAATGTTATTAGAATTGCCTATATATATATGGCATGTATGTTCTAATGTTGCTTATGAATGAATAGGTGTATGAGTAGAGTGTTTACGTATGTGGATTCATAGCACTAATGAGAGTTTATCAATGGATGGAACATCATGGATCTACAGTCGTTCGATGCTTTCAATGAGGTTTAATCGAAGCATGTAACAAGGAATAATAAGCTAAATGCTTTCCTGAAGCAACTCTATGGAATAGAGCAGTTGAGTTTCAGCTACAGTATGGATACCAGAATTGGTGCTTGAAAGTAAAGCTGGATAATGGGATTCCAATAGCTAAATCTTGGAGCTTTTGAAGAATTTTTGAATTATATATGTGTAAGTAAGTTGCACTGAGGACAATGCAAAAATGAGAGGGGATTGTAATACCCCAAGGACAAGCCTCGATTATATATTTGTATTGTAAACATGTTTTCTAGGCTGGTGAGCTGAGCAATTGTAATATGGTAAGATTATGTGCAAGTAGGCCGGAGAGCCTAGGTGTTAAAGGCCAGGAGCCTGTTTTGTACATGTAATTATGCACTTTGTTAATATAAAAACATCGCTCCATGTAGACCGACTAAGAAGAAAGAGTGATGGGGGACTAATATTCCATGAGTGATCCAGGTGGATATTGGTGGCCACCCACCTTTTCCAACTAGCTCAAAACAGTTTTCTGGCAATTTTGGTAATTTACTATTTTTAGCAGTTTTCACTTCTGGAGCCGTTTTGAGGCCCTAAACAATGTTTTTGGGGAAAACAGGTTTGCAATATGGAAGTTCATTTTTTATTACACATAAAATGAATCTCTTTGACAATACCTTTCCAACGAGATATCATGCACCTAAAACGGAGATAGTATGCAAAAGTTACGACCCCGGAAAGTTGATGCACTAACTTACCTAAACGGGGCCCACATGACTTTTGGCGCTTCATCTCCTAGGGTTAGGATTTTGGATGTCTATGGTTTTTGGCATTCCTGTTTATTGTAAAAATTCCTTCAGAGCCTCATGGTAATCATCTTCTTGCGAATATGAGTAGTCGTCACATCTCTTCTGAGAGATAAGTTACCACCATTCTAGCAAGTCTTTCACTCTATATTTTTACAGTCTCTGTAAATTTATTTCATTAATAAAAATCATGTATTACTGTATATTTGTGTTTTTGGTTGCATCTCTGATACATTTCTATTATATTATTGAATATCTGTGATATCTCTGTGCATTTCTTTATTATATCTTCGCTCTCATTTCGTGTCGAAAATAATCTGGATTAGTGGTATCAGAGCAGGATGCTCTTGATCATTTTTTCAATGCATGTCCCCGACGAGGTCCAAGTATAGAAAGTTGGGTCTCAAGCTTGTATCTCTTGAAGACAATCGCTCTCACGCACCCAAGAAACCCTCCATGGTGGAAGAAAATAAAAATGACGGAGCAGACAATCCTATAAATATGTTGATTGAGCAAGCCCTCACGCGATAGAGGGACGAAATGATGGATAATTTTTCCCACATCCTTCAACTTCTGTCGATAGAAGAAGGTGCATATTCATCAAACAGCCACTTTGGAAGAACCTCTCCTTTTCAGGTACAGATTAATTTTGATATTCCCATATTTGAATGTCAGACAGATGCGGATGCCCTAGACAAATGGTTAAATATTCTAGGCGGTTATTTCTCTGTTCACCATTTTTATAACAAGGAAAAGATCACCTTCACACTCCTTAAATCTCTCCCCCATGTAAAACATTGGTGGGAAACTTACTGGGAGCAAAGTTCCACAAAGGATTCTAGAATATATGGGGTCGATCCCACTTGGGATTTTTTTGTGGATGCGGTAAAGGAACGGTATTACCCTGTTGGCAACTATGAGGACCAATACATGAGATGGACCACACTGCAACAAGAGAGGGGACAAGAAGTTCTGAAGTTCAGGAATACCTTCCATACCTTGCGCACCAAGCTAGGTATCAAAGACTCCAAATGACATTTGGTTCTGAAATACCATGGGGCTCTACACAGATACATCCAAACTGAAATGGATTTTATGGACATCTCATCACTCGATGTTGCTTATTGATATGTTGTTAAAATCAAGCAGAAATTTAAGCACCAGAACAAATGGGAGTTTGGGTTTGCAAATCCACAACAACCAAATCATGACAAAGACAACCCTAACAAACAGTCTCCCAAAAACCAGTCCAAGCCATAGGAAAAGAAGGGTCATGGAAAGATAAAGAAGGACACCGAAAAATGATGTGATTTCCACAAAAGCTCCTGGCACAACACCGATGAATGTCGCTCAAACCAGTCATTGGTGGTTGAAATCAAAGATAAGGAGACGAACCTTGATTCAGAATTTGATTATGAAAATATTGGTAAAAGACAGATCATCGACGCAGACCCCACTGTTATTGTTGTGAACACAACAATTCAACCAGAAGAACCAACAGATCCATAAGAGGGGGAGCACCTTTTTCATTCACAGATGTGGGTGAAGGGGACCCCACTACATTTTATTGTTGATAGTGGAATCCAGAAGAACCTCATCTTAGCAGAGGTCATCAAACAGTTGGGATTGTCGACAACACCACACCCACAACCATACAACATCGGGTCGCTTCGCCAAGGACGAGATCTTCGTGTCAGCCAACAATGTCGATTGTCATACGTCATCCATACCTTCAAGGATGAGGTATTGTGTGATGTTGCACCACTGGATGTCTGTGATGTTCTCTTGGGCCAACCATATATGTGGAAGTGCCATATTATTTATGAGTCTTGACCCCGTAGTGTCATTGTTACTTTGGGGTGTCATCTCTACAGAATACCAGAGGTAATTCCGACTATTGTCCCACCTAAGAAGTGTTGCAAGGTAGTATCTCATACTACAAAATTTAGTTTTTTCACAATCTATTCAAAAGGTGACCAGAAGGATACTGCAACCACTACAGCTTCGGCCCAAACACCTTCTATCCAACAGAAGCAGGTCGACAAGGTTGCAACAAAGAACAAATATTCCTTATTCACACAAGCATATCATGTAGCCAGACTGGTTAAAAAGTTCCAACCCTTCCACCCATATGTTCGTGACAACCTTCAACAAGCTAAGCAGCGCAACTTCTCCAACAAGGCAAGCAACTCATCAAGATGCAGATTCAACAAACGTTTTTCCCTCTCCCCCAGGCACTCAACGCAATGGATACCATTGATTCGTAAGGAGGGAGGATTTATCTAGGTGGATATTGGTGGCCACCCACCTTTTCCAACTGGCTCAAAACAGTTTTCTGGCAATTTTGGTAATTTACTATTTTTAGCAGTTTTCACTTCTGGAGTCGTTTTGAGTCCCTAAACGATGTTTCTTTTGGAAAAATAGGTTTTCAATATGAAAGTTCCTTTTATATTGTGCCTAAAATGAATCTCCTCGATGATACCTTTCCAACGGGCTATCATACGCCTAAAACAGATATCGTATGCAAAAGCTACAACCCCGGGAAGCTGATGTAATAACTTACCCAAATGGGGCCCACGTGACTTTTGGCACTTCATATCCTAGGGTTAGGTTTTTGGATGTCTAAGGTTTTTGAAATTCCTATTTATTGTAAAAAGGCCTTCAGAGCCTCATGGTAATCATCTTCTTGCGAATGTGAGTAGTCATCACATCTCTTCTCAGAGATAAGTTGCCACCATTCTAGTGAGTCTTTCACTCTATATTTTTACAGTCTCTGTACATTTATTTCATTAATAGAAATCGTGTATTACTGTATATCTGTGTTTATGGTTGCATATTTAATACATTTATGTTATATTATTGAATATTTGCTATATCTCTGTGCATTTCTTTATTATATCTTCTCTCTCATTTCGTGCCGAAAATAATCCGGATCAGCAAGGTTGGGCAAGGGAGGGGGATAAGTATTTGGGCCTAGGGGCTAAGCTGGGGGGATTACCTCTAGAGGAATAATATTTTAATATTATTTCCTAAATATTAAGGTGGACATAATATTTTTTTTTATCCTAAGTCCCTGGTAGCTGGGGACGTAGGCTAAATGGAGCACATGCAGCTCCTGGGAGACAAGTGTCAACCTAGGCTCATGAAATTAAAAGCTAAAGCATCAGTTGTGTTGTGAGTTGGCTTGCCATTCTCAACCCACTATCTAACCGTGAACAAGGAGCATCCATCACAGATCTCTGGAACCAGTAACCCGTGATTCAAATCATGTTGGTATTTCACTGGTCATTCAACCATCCTTCATGTGAGTTTACGAGTCCATTCTCCCATCCTCTGTCTGAACCGAGACCTTCGTCGTCTGACCTCTGCATTCCTTCATGAATTTTTGAAAACAAAAACCATGAATCCATTATGTGCTGCTTCCTGTGAAGCTCGACGCAATTGTAGTTACCTGAGTCGTGTTGTGACTTAGCATTCGATTGTTTCCTTTTTGGGTGTCCATGACCATTTTTCCCTGTTGTTGTTGTTGTCACTCATACCTGGCTATAGCTGAGTCGAAGATTGGTTGAAGAGGCAGGTTATCAGGCCTGTGAGAAGCTCTCCCATGTGAGAGAGTCTGTTGGGAAGTGAGTTCTCCTGAAAGGGAGTGTCGTAGCAGCTACAATATCCTAAGACTTCTGGTCCAACCTGTTGTTGAAGCCCAAGGAAAGGGAGGTGTATTAGCCAATGGAATTGTATTAGTGAAGGTGTATCTTCCTGGAGTGGAGAAGGCCTGTGGGGAATGAGGGTTTGTGTGTTGTGGGCGTAAGGGGCTCCTGGGATAAAAGATCCTTCCTGTTTGTTTGTGCAACTTCCTTATTGTCCTTGCCAAGCCTAAAATTCCCTTGCCCGGTGGAGTTTAGTCCCAGCTCGGGGGTGACCTACTGTTGAGAGTGATGAGCGGTGAAGTCTAAGGCTAGGAGGTTCACGGGAGGTTTGCATGCAATTGGTGGATTTACTCCAGCTAAAAGATAAGTATCATTGGTGTGCTTAATTATGTATTTTATGCATGTTTTGTGATGCTTGAATGTTATCATGTATTCCGTTGCATGTGGATTTGTTGATGTTTTGACAACATCGGGAAGACATTATCTAAAGATAATAATTAATAATATAATTATTATTGATTATTAAATATAGTATATAATAAGTAAATCATAATAATAAATAGTTATTGATTATTCAAGGGACGCATCCTTCATGGATGGTCACCTTATGTTCCCTATATATGGAACACTCATTATTGTAATAATATATTGAATATCTATCATATCTCATATGAAGAACAACCAACATGATATCAGAGCGGGATTGGGCTCGACTCCCTCACGGGAGGGCCCAAGAAAATGAGAGATAGCTTGCTATGATACATAGCAGCAGGGTAATGTACAACCCTCTACGTCATATACAAATATCAGTTATCTTTCCAATGGCTCGTTGAAACCCTTGGCCACGTCCAAAATCTTCCACATGAACAACTCAATCATCGGGTTCAAGAGATTGATGCCAAATCCTTGGCTTTAAAGAGAGGACACTACCATGCAAGATGTGTGATTTTATCCTGGTCAATGATGCCAATAATATAACTTAAAGAACGAGTGCTTGCTCGGATTTAGCTGTTGTTCGCAAAATCAATGGGTTCAAGAGGCACACCGCACATAAGTGGAGCGATTTCAAAAACTCACAGAGTTCAAGTAATTCCAAACTATTGTGCTCCAGTTCGCCATTAGTGCAAACATAAATAATGGATGACTACCGGGAAGACCGGCCGCTTAGGGTCCATTGGAAAATTTATTTGAGCCATGCATATTTGTTACGCTTTCAAGAGGAGACTACTTTAGTGGCCATCAATATTTTGACTGAGACTTGATGTTCTCAAGTCATACAGCGCGACGAAGTTGGTAATGGGAGGTATTATATTCAAGTCGTCCTCCAACATGGAGGTACGATTCTACACATACTCGAGCACGCTCTACCTTCTGCAAATCAATGTACAAGAAATGCAGACTGAAGTGATTTTGCAGAACATGGTTGCCTTAGAGTTCAATGACACCAGCCATGGTGACTTCGTGACACACTACATTGCGCTCATGCATTGCCTCATCGACATGCCCGATCACATTCATGTGCTCAGTGAATCTGGTGTCATTGGTCAGCGAATTCCAATGTTAGGCAACCAGGACATAGCCATAGCCGGTATGTGGAAAGGCATGTGTAACCCATTCTTCACAGGACCATCTGGTAAACTCGGCTCTAAACTCCACGAAGTGTTGCTCAGGATGTATTGCATCCATTAACCTATATCGTTGAGATTTATTGTTTTCCTTGAGATTGATTTTTTTCCGGTGTATTAAAACTTTGACTATGTATCGTTTGACCTAGTCAGAGATGAAGGAACCAAGATCTCATGCCTTAGACAGATAGATAAAGGAACCAAGACATTGGTTTCACGAGGAAACCTTCAAATTCCTTGGGGGACATTGGCTCCATAAGGGAACCTCGATATTCTTGAGACATTGGTTTCATGAGGGAACCTCAATATATCAAGTATGGTCCAAAATTACTTAGTATGATTAGCATTTACCTACGTTTTTGTGGGCAGAGGCATCCATGACTATAGTGTATGTTCACAACATAAGTCCTCACAAGACTTTTAGGAACATGTCTCTTGAGGAGGCCTTCACCAGAGTGAAGTCTGAAGTTGGACACTTAAGATATTTGGGTATCCAGTATACATTCATGTACCCAAGGAGAAAATGACCAAGCTAGACCCTTCATGAAGAAAGGGTACATTTGTGGGGTACAATGAGTCTTCAAAGGCATACTAGATCTACATCCCTGGTCAAAGACAGATTGAGGTGAGCAGAAATGTTACCCTCAACGAGGAGGTATCCTTCAAGAGATCTAGAGGATCTCACATGGATATTGATAGTGAGAGATAGGAAGAGATGATGCCTTCTTCCCCTCACACTCCAGCAGTTCAGAGGGAGACATCGCCTATTGATCAAATTGATCACGTTGATCTTGTTGCTCCACTTAATGTTCCCAGAGATATTGCAGTAGGTCAGAAGATACTTGCATGGGCTCGTCAGACACTGCAGGAGGCAGAAGGACATGCAAATCCTCATGGTACCTTTCGAGAGAGAAAGAGACCTCAGAGATATTCGTGCTCTATTGTAGCTATGATCCACATCATTGATTCCAATCCTTCTTGTTATGAGGAGGCATCTAGTATGGAGAGATGCCATGATGGAGGAGTATCAGTCCATCATGAAGAATGATGTGTGGGATATTGCTCCAAGACCTGAAGGGAAGTCTGTAGTGACTTCCAAATGGATCTATAAGATCAAACACATAGTTGATGGGAGCATCGAGAGGAACAAAATGGGATTTGTTGCTAGAGGATTCTCTCAGGTGGACGGAATAGATTATGAGGAGACATTTTCTCATGTTTCTCGATACACTTCTATCTGGATGATTATTTCCCCTGTAACATCCATGGGCTAGAGAGTACATCAGATGGATGTAAAGATAACCTTTCTCATTGGAAAGATTAAGGAAGAAGTATACATTGAGCAGCCAGATGGTTTCATGATACATGAGAAGGAGTCTCATGTGTGCAGGTTGAATATGGCCTTGTATGGAATCAAGCAATCACCTCGATCTTGGTATGCAAGGATCGATGGACACCTGATGATTTTTGGGGCTTCACCAAAGTGTTTTCGATCCCATCCTGTACTACAATATTGTTAATGGTGAGTCCCTGATTCTGGTCTTCTACGTTGATGATTTATTCCTCATCGGTACAGAGAGCCTTATTATTGAATGCAAGTATGTGTTGGCCTCTGAGTTCGAGATGAAGGACCTTGGTATGATGCACTACTTCTTGGGACTAGAGGTGTGGCAGAGAACTGATGAGATCTTCCTGAGTCAAGGGAAGTACACAGTTGATATATTCAAGAAGTTTGAGATACTAAACTTGAAGCTCATGGCTACACCAATGATGACGAATCTAAAGAAACTAAGTGTGTCTTCTTCCGATTATGATGAAATTGATCCGACTCTATATAGACAACTGGTTGGATAACTGATGTATCTGGTTAACACCAGACCAAATAATTTATATGCAGTGAGTGCGCAGCATGTGTTGAGATACTTGCGAGGCATAGTTTGACATGGCCTGAGATATACTTCCAGTATTGATATGATATGGCAGGAATATATTGACTCTGATTAGGTAGGGAGCATAGTGGAAAGAAAGATCACCTTCAGGTGTTGCTTCACTTTGGTATCTTCCATGGTTTCTTGGTGTAGCAGGAAACAAACTTCTGTGACTTTGAGCAAAACAGAAGCAGAGTACATTGCATTAATTATGACAGTTCGTGAAGCAATGTGGCTTCACAAGCTCTATGTCAATTTATTCGAACATGTGCTGGATTCCACCATTATTCATTATGGTAACCAAAGTTGTGTGATGATCTCTGATAATCCAGTGTTTCATAACAAATCAAACCACATTGAGATCAAGTACCATTACATCCGATACATGGTGCGAAGGAAGGAAGTATTGGTGTAGTACCTTCCTACAGATGAGCAGGTTGTTGATGTTCTTACCAAACCAGGATGAAGTTGAAGTACTTCCGTGACAGACTTGGCATTGCAGAGAATGCCTCCCTCACTGAGAGGGAGTATTGATGTTTGCAGCTCCCTGAGACATTCCCTAGATCGTACTCCTCTGTGAATGAGTTGATTTGATCTATGATGACACTTATCCGAGAAGGGATAAGTGTGGTTGGGCTTATAACCCAACGTCCCATGTGGAGAGCACATGAGGACATGTCAAGGGAGTTGACTCTTGACGTCATACACTATGGGAGTTAACCCTAGTGTTTCTAGAGGGTGTAGCCTCTAGAAGTCCACATGGAGTTCCATGTGTGACAAACTTTCTCCAGATCGTACTCCTCTGTGAATTGAGTTGAGTTGATTTGTGAGGACACTTATCCGAGAAGGGATAAGTGGAACACTTATTCGAGAAGGAATAAGTGTGGTTGGGCTTATAACCCAACGTTCCATGTGGAAAGCACATGAGGACATGTCAAGGGAGTTGACCCTTGACGTCATACACTATGGGAGTTGACCCTAGTGTTTCTAGAGGGTGTAGCCTCTAGAAGTCCACATGGAGTGCCATGTGTGACAAACTTTCTCCAGATCGTACTCCTCTGTGAATTGAGTTGAGTTTATCTGTGAGGACACTTATCCGAGAAGGGATAAGTGGAACACTTATTCGAGAAGGAATAAGTGCGGTTGGGCTTATAACCCATCATTCCATGTGGAGAGCACATGAGGACATGTCAAGGGATTTGACCCTTGACGTCATACAATACGGGAGTTGACCCTAGTGTTACTAGAGGGTGTAGCCTCTAGAAGTCCACATGGAGTGCCATGTGTGACAAACTTTATCCAGATCGTACTCCTCTATGAATTGAGTTGAGTTGATCTGTGAAGACACTTATTTGAGAAGGGATAAGTGGAAAACTTATTCGATAAGGAATAAGTGCACTTGGGCTTATAGCCCATCATTCCATGTGGAGAGAACATGAGGACATGTCAAGGGAGTTGACCCTTGATGTCTCACACTATGGGGAGTTGAACCTAAGTGTTCCTAGAGGGAGTAGCCTCTAGAAGTCCACATTGGAGTGCCATGTGTAACAAATCGTTTACTACTATGGTGGTTTTGTACCACTGGCGGAGACTGCGTGTCTCTAGACAATAGTTGTGTACTACTATGGAAAGATACCTCCCTAGCTAAGAGGGAGTGTTGATGTTTCAGCATCGGGCATAACTTCTCCTATAATGGGTTGCAGACCAAGGGAGATAGGATACATTTATCACAAAGGTGCACTTGTGATAAATGGGCCCAGACGTATTCCTTCCTTGATCATGACAAGGAATAATATGGACTCGAGGTGCTTGAAGTGATTTCCATGTGTCAGTTAGCATCAAGTCGACATTCACTGATAGGTGTGTGCCTGTGGTGAAAGATCCTGGTGTAGTCTTTGTTCTAGTCATGGTGATTTGACAAGGAATGATAAAGATTCAAGATGCTATTACATGTGGACCCAAAGTGAGCCTAATATTAGAGAGAGTTAATTGGTTCAGAGGGAGAATCGCAAAAGGAGTTTCTCCTTGGTTCAGGTGGGAGAGAGATGTCTCCCAAGATTGACAGACAAGTGTCATGAGTCTAGGGTGAAGTTTGTATACTTCCAAGACAAGAGTGGCATATTGCAGAATGTCTCCCTCGTTGAGAGGGAGTGTTGATGTCTTGACAACATCAGGAAGACATTCTCTAAAGATAATAATTAATAGTATAATTATTATTGATTATTAAATATAGTATATAATAAGTAAATCATAATAATAAATAGTTATTGATTATTCAAGGGATGCATCCTTTCATGGATGGTCACCTTATGTTCCCTATATATGGAACACTCATTATTGTAATAATATATTGAATATCAATCATATCTCATATGAAGAACAACCAACAGGATTTACTGTTAATCTTGTTTGAATCTGAACCGGTAGCAGTAATTATGTGGTTATTGTGGTTAAGTGTTTTAAATTCATTAAAATGCATATATATCATATAAGTGTATATTCTGTGTGGTATCATTACCCGGTCTTTGGAGGGTTGGGGATGTTACACGAAGCTAGTCGATGGTGTAGGGATGTGAGTGCAGTGTTATCAGCAGGTACAACCGCTTGACGACTTCTGTTGAAATCAAGTTCTTCTGACTATCGCTATCGACAAGAAATGCAGTGGAGTCCCCTTTACCCACATATGTGAGTGAAAGAGGCTTTCCTCTTCCTCTGGTTCTTCTCATTTGATTGGTTGGACTTTAGTGGTAGTGATAGTGGCATTGGGTTCGACATTGATGATCCGCTTCCCACTTTCTAGATTTTACTCGAAGTCAGAATCTGCCTCTAACTCAGAATCTTTCAACTCGACCACTAGTGGTTGCTCCGGATTTATGAGTGGAACAAAAGGAACAACAGAATGAATACAATAACACATGGATATGGAGAAAAACAACAGATATCCAGTGAACAATAACTTCTATTGAATAAATAAAATAGGTTGAAACTGTAAAACTGCAGAACTAAAAACAACTTGCTCGAATG
This sequence comes from Picea engelmannii, assembly GCA_009831015.1. Lineage (NCBI taxonomy): Eukaryota > Viridiplantae > Streptophyta > Pinopsida > Pinales > Pinaceae > Picea > Picea engelmannii. Next base: position 179,912 of record ML805600.1, read on the forward strand.
GTGGTAGTTATTTCTGAGAAGAGATGTGGCTGCTATGCGCATATGTCTGATCAGAATGATTAAAATCAGAATCCAAAGGCCCTTTTAACATTACTCATGAATGTCAAAACCCTAGACATCCAAAAACCTAATCCTAGGAGATGAAACGCTAAAAGTTATGTGAGCCCTGATGGGTAAGTTGGTACTTCAACTTCCCGAGGTCGTAACTTTTGCATACGACCTTCGTTTTAGGCGTGATAGCCCATTGGAAAGGTCTTCTCGAGAAATACACATTATGATGTAAAACTCTGACTTCGTCTACAGTTTGATTATGGAAAGCCAAAAAAACACTATTTAGGGCCCCAAAATGGCCCTAGAAGTACAAAAAGATGTGATGACATGAAAAATCCCAAAATAATCCAGTTAGATTAGGTGGTCGACCACCACTCTCCACCTGGAATATGTGTAGGGCTTCAGATAACCTTGGAAGTGTAGAACCCACAATTACAAATAAGTACAGAGGAATGTGATAAACTAAAAATTGTCAAGAGGAGCCAGTTGGAATAGGTGGGAGGCCACCAATATCCATCTGGATCAGTCCTCCCCCCTTAGGAAGCAATGGTCTCCATTGCATTGATTTCCCCCATCAGGGGAGGAAAATTTTGTTGAATTTGGCCCTAGGTGAGCCACTTGCCTTGGTGTAGGAGCTGCCCTGCCTTGACAACCTGATAAAATTGGATCCTATGTTGGTGAGTTCCCTTGACCCGTGTGTCCACTATCTTATCAATGGATGCATGTTCCATGTAGTCAGGGTTGAGCTCTGTTGGTGTCAATTGTTCTGCAATCTCTGAGGTGTCCAATAATGGTGGAAAATATGGACGAAAGAGGTCCACATTGAACACAGGGTGAAAACCAAGGAAGGGTGGAGTGTTGAGCTCAAAATAATTACCAGCCACAGCCTTGGTGATAGTGTAAGGCCCATAGCGAAGTGGGTGGAGATTCTGATGGGGCCCTGCAAGGCGCTCTTTATGCAAATGTAACAAGACCTTGTCTCCCACCTGAAACTGGTGCAGTACCCAGTGTTGATCATGGCATTGTATGTACTTAGCATTGGCTTTTTGCAAAATCTCATGGACCTATTGGTAGATGCGTTGAATTCGCTCAATGAATATGGTGGCTTTGTCAGCCTCTGACTGAACATGGGAAGAGTTTTCCTATGTGGTTGCAAAAGGTAGTGCACCATCAATGGGACCCAAGGGTTGGAATCCCATCCCCACCTAAAATGGGCTATGGTTGGTGGAGCTACAAAGAGCCATGTTGTAGTTGTGTTGAACAAAGGGAAGACTCACATCCCATGTACGCAAATTCTTAGAGTTGTGCATGCGCAAGATGTGAACAATCATCTGATTGACAACCTTTGTTTGGCAGTTGGTTTGGGGGTGGAAAACAACGGATTTAGTGAGCTTGGTGTCCAACAGTGACCAGAGACTCGACAAAAATGTGTTGAGGAACATGTTGTCCCGATCTAAGGTGATGGTTTGTGGTATCCCAAAATGGACCCACACCCGTTCGAAGAAGAGCTTGGTAGTATCTTACGTTATGATGTTATTCTTGCATGTTGTGATAATGACCATCTTTGAAAACCAATCAACCACCACAAATACACAATCATTGTCGTGCTTGGTGGATGGAAGGCATGACATGTAATCCATCGACATGGATTCCCATGGCCTCTCAGGAGTAGGAAGAGGGGTGTATAAGCCTTGCTTCTTGATGGTTAGATTGGCAATGGCATAGGCAGTGCAAGATTTAATATACTTGTTGACGTCTTGTCGAAGTTTTGGCCAATAAAAATGTTTATGTAGAATGGCCACAATTTTCTCTACGTCAAAATGTCCCGCCATCCTATTGTAGTGAGCCTCACAAATCATCTTTGCACGCTCGCTTGTGGGAACATAGAGGTGGCCCACATGGCATAACAGTCCATCCTGGATGTGAAAATTGGTGACATTCGCCCCTGTACCCAAGAGCCGATAGGTGGTGGCGAAGTCAAGGTCACACTGATAAAGTTGGGGCCACTTAGATGCCTCGTTCCCATAGGAATGGAGCATTGTGGTGAGTGCAACAACGAGAGGGCGACTGAGGCAATCTGCGACACGATTTGTGCTCCCTATATTATACTTGATATTGAGATGGAACTATTGTGGGTATGTGGACCACTTTTGATGGCGGTCGTTCTGCAACTTCCCATGTGTCTCTATGAACTGCAGAGGCTTGTGATCAGTGTGGATGATTGTCTCCTTTCCAAAAATGTAATGCGTCCATTGACAACAAGCTTAGACAATGGAATACATTTCTTTGTCATAGGTGGGGTATTTCCAGACAATATTTGAGAGTGTATCACTATGGTATGTTATTAGATGACCATGTTGAGTGAGGATTGCACCTACAACATATTCAGAGGCCTCAGTCTCAATCTGGAATGGTTGTTACAGATCAGGTAAGGAGAGTACTAGAGTTGAGCACAAGCGATGCTTAAGATCATCGAATGCTTGTTGTTGTGCATTCCCCCATGCGAACTTTTCCTTGCCACCGCCCTTGGTGACTTGGTTGAGATCCCATGCAATATGGGAGAATCCCAACACGAACCTTCAGTAGAAGTTGGCAAGTCCCAAGAATATTTGAAGCTCAGTTAGTGTGGTTGGGGTTATCTAGTCACGAATGACTTGGATATTAGCTCGATCCACATGTACCCCATTCTAATTAACAATGTATCCCAAGTATTGGACCTTGCTCATGCCAAAGGAGCATTTTTCCAAGTTGGCATATAGCGTGTGTTGTTGCAGAGTGCCCAAAACCTGTTGAATATGTTGCATGTGCTCCTCTCAAGTTCTGTTGAAGATGAGAATGTCATCTAGATATACCACCACAAAAGAGTTGGTTAAGGGTCTCAATACATCATCCATAAATCTCATGAATGTTGTTGGTGCATTTGTTAAGCCAAAGGGCATGACCAGCCATTCAAAGATACCTTATTTAGATTTGAAGGTTGTCTTCCATACATCAGTTGGTTCGATGGGAACCTGGTGGTAGCCAGACTTTAGGTCAATCTTGTTGAATAAATTTCCCCCCTTGAGTTGTTCAAGAAGGCCATCAATCTAGAGAATTGGGTACCAGTTCCTGACTGTGATTTTTTTTAATGTTCTGTAATCAATGCAGATTCATTAGGTCCCGTATTTCTTCTGCACCAATACAATCAGGCTTTCGCAAGGGGAGGAGTTGGGTTGGATGTGCCCTTTTTGAAGCAACTCTTGGATCCGGTGCTTGATTTCGTCATTTTCCATCAGCGAGAGAGGATAGACTGGTCCATTAGGAAGCGATACACCGGGGGTTAGATCAATTGGATGCTTGACTTGGCAATGCATCGGTACCCTGGTAGGTGAGGAGAAGATTTCTCTGTACTCTTCCACGATCCCATCCACTTGATTCTGCTGCAAAGAGAGGCTTTGTGTAGAGGTCACAGATGTGGCGACGACCTTTTGCTTACTATGAGCATAGATCACAAAGAAGATGAACTTCCCGGTCTGTGAAATGACCTTACTGCATTGCTTAGCAAAGATTAAAGAAATGGCGGTAGGCGGCACTAGCTCATACAATTCTCTACCCAAAGTAATAATAACACTGCGGGGTCTAGACTCATACACAACATGTCGCTTCCACAAATATGGTTGGCCTAAAATAACATCACAAACTTCAAGGGGAGCAATATCACACAATACCTCGTCTTTGAAGGACTTGATGTTGTAGGGCAGACGACATTGTTGGTTGACGCGAAGATCTTATCCTTGGTGAAGCCAACCGATGGTGTAGGGTTGTGGGTGAAATGTTATTGGCAGGTCCAGCCGCTTGACGAACTCTGGTAAAATCAAGTTGTTCTGAATGCCGCTATCGACAATGAAATGCAGCGGGGTCCCCTTTACCCACATCTGTGAGTGAAAGATGCGTTCCCCTTCCTCTGGTTCTTTTGGTTTGCTTGGTTGGAATTTAGTGGTAGCAATAGTGGCACTAGGTTCAGCATCGATAATTCACTTCCCACTTTCTGGATTTGACTCGGAGTCAGAATCTACCTCTGACTCGAAAGCTTTCAGCTCGACCACCAGTGACTACTTGGAGCGACATTCTTCATTGTTGTCCCAAGGGATTTTATGGTATTCACACCATTTTCCCGTGTCCTTCTTTGACTTCTCATTACCCTTCTTGGATTGCATCTTGGAATGGTTGTCCTGAGAGCAGACATATTTTCCCTTTCCCTTGTTTTGTGGGTTGGGGTCGCCTTTTCCCTGCTTTTGTTGTGAGGAGTTTGCAGATCCAAACTCTCGCCTCTTCTGCTTAAATTTCTGCTCGATCTTGACAACATATCTATAAGCCGTACCTAATGATGTGATGTCCAGAAAATCCATTTCTGTTTGAATGTATCTATGTAGACAGTCGTGGTATTTGAGCACCAGATGTCATTCAAAGTATTTTATATCCAGTTTGGTGTGCAAGGTATGGAAAATATTGGTGAAATCCGGTGCTGTCTGGTCCCTTTCCTGGCGCAGCGTGGTCCATCTTGTGTACTGGTCCTCATAGCTTCCAACATGGTAGTATTATTCTTTAATGGAATCCATGGAGGAATCCCATGTGGGGGAAACCACAAATATTTCAGATTCCTCTATGGCCCTTTACTTAGAGTAAGTATCCCACCAGTCCTTAACATGGGGGGACGACCTTGAGGAGTGCAAAAGTAATCTTTTCCCTGTCGAAAAAATTGTGGACCGAAAAATACCCTTCTAGCAGTTTCAACCATTTATCTACAACATCTGCATCTATCAATCATTCAAATAATGGAATATCAAAATTTACTTATACCTTGAAGGGGGTTGCATGGCCGCTTGATGAAGATGCGTATCTTGTGGGTAGTCGTCGAAGGATCTATGCAAAGTTGTCCACCATTTTGTTCCTTTGTCGCGCAATGGATTCCTCGAGCAAAATTTTAAAAGGATCTCCTGCTCCATCATCTTTCTTCTCGTCCCCCATGGGTTGTTGTCGGGCTCAGAGTGGCTGATCTTACAAAGGCTCGACTGGTTTTAGTCCCAACTTCTTGTACCCAGATCTTGTCGAGGACATGCATGAAGAAAAATAAATGAAAAGAAGACCTCTCTAATACCACTGATCCAGATTTATGAGCGGAACAAAAGGAATAACAGACTAAATACAATAACATGGGGATACAAAGAACAACATCAGAGATCCAGTGAACAATAATTTCTATTTAATAAATAAAATAGGTTGAAACTATAAAATTGCAGAACTGAAAACAACTTGCTCGAATGGTGGTAGTTATCTCTGAGAAGAGATGTGGCTACTACGTGCATCCGTCTTAGCAGAATGATTACAATGAGGCTCCAAAGGCCCTTTTAACATTACTCATGAATGCCAAAACCATAAACACCCAAAAACCTAATGCTAGGAGATGAAACTCCCAAAGTTATGTGGTCCCCGATGGGTAAGTTGGTACCTCAACTTCCCAGGGTCGTAACTTTTGCATACGACCTCTATTTTAGGCGCGTGATAGCTCGTTGGAAAGGTCTTCTAGAGAAATACACATTATGTCATCAAACTTTGACTTTGTTTAAAGTTTGACTGTGGCAAGCCAAAAAAATATTGTTTAGGGCCCCAAAACGACCCTGGAAGTACAGAAAGATGTGTTGACATGAAAACTTCCAAAATAAGCCAGTTGGATTAGGTGAGCAGTCACCAGTCTCCACCTGGAAGATGTTTAGGGCTTTGGACAACCCCAAAAATGTAGAACCCACATTTACAAAGAAGTACAAAAGAACGTGTTGAACTAAAAACTCTCAAGAGGAGCCAATTAGAATAGGTGGGTGGCCACCAATATCCACCTGGATCATTTAGACTTTTTTGAATTTTATGCTCATGGCTATTGCTTAAAGCTACTCACTTCTATTTTTTTTTAAAGGTGACAAAACCTATCATAACTCAGTTGTTAATTGATAGTGAGGACAACTATCACTAGTTGCTTTTCACAAATGTGGACTAACTCATCATTGTTATTCAAGGAAAGCCATGCCACCTAAAATGATCTACTAGTAGTTTGTAAGGGGGTAGAATTTCACTCTTGCAAGATGTCTTTGGGTCTTGGGTCGTTAACCTATTTTTTTATGTTTAAGGAAGATGAGTTTTTAGCTAATCACAAACGATTTTAGATCTTACTCAAGGACCAAGAGCTACCCACTTCTTTTTTCTTGAAAATGGAAAAATATATTACAACTCAATTGTAGCCACCCACTTCTTTATGATGATGATGATGATTGTAACGTCCACTGAGACCGAATCGGTCTATCGAACCTTAAGAGGGTAAGGGATTACTTGCAATTCTTTATAATTTTGTTTATGTGATCGAAAATCATTAAGATAAGATTTCCAAGATCACCATAGTTATGTTGAGCTAAAAGGTTAGGAAGGTTGGTAGTGTGACAAATATTTTGAAATTGAGATCTAATATAGGTATAGGCTAGACAATCTAAGAGAAAGTGATTTTCATCTTCAACCATCTTAGTGTCACAAAGATGACACACTCTTTCATCCCAGGGTGTTTTAGGAATTGACCAACGCCTAATTTCACTATGGAGCTAGTGAGAATTTGTTCTTATCTTAGCAAGGCTTATTTTTTTCTTTACACTTGTCAAAACAGAGAGATAATTTTGATCTTCTAGATTAGGGTTGATTACATCCTTATAATACCTTAATTTTTTTTTTCCTCTAACTCTTTATCACACCACATTTTCTCCTTAAATTTTGATTTAATGATATTTTTAATAGTATCCTTATTATGCAAAATGGTGTCTTCCGTGATTCTCCAATAGCTTAGCCAAGACTGGGCATTTTTGTGCCATCCTCGCTTGAGTCGAAGGTGGTTACGAATGGATTTTGAAGCAATTTTAGGAAGCCTATTGTCTTCCATGTTGTTTAACTTGTTCGTATACATTAGGTATCTAGTCATAATCGTGCTCTCAATGGGGGCAAGGCTTGCCTCTAAGAGGAGGATGGGATATGACGTATTTCCTTTAATTTTGAGATTATATGTTATAAAATTCTTTTGGATTTGCTCTATCTTTCTCTAGGATTCATGAGAGATAATGCATCCCTAGATTTCACATCTATATAGAATAACATCTGTAACAAGACTCTCCAAGAGGAGTTTCTTCTTATCCCATATCTAAAGATCGTCTGATTTACAATTGTTTTCAAGCCCATAATAAGCTTTCTATCCCCCAATAATCATTTTGTCAATGCTATAATTCCATTTGAGATTGTGGTGAATATCGATTCCAAGATATTTGTATGAAGTCACTTCCTCCAAGTTGTTGTTGTCATATACGAAGGTATCATAAGTGATCTTATTGGACCTAACGACTAAGAACATTTGTTTTCTCTTAAGAGGTCACAGGTTCAAATCCAGAGGGGGGTACACCTCCGTAGACTTTAAGAGTCAAATCGTTATGTGGAGGAAGATAAAATCACTACATAGAGGAAGGTCCCTTGTTCCACAAACAAGGGGATCTCATACACCAATTTAATGTACAATGGCCTTAAAAATTACACTATTATTATTATACAAAATACACATTATTTATTGTAATAATTAAAAAATAAAAGCAATTACATTATTATTATTATTCAAAGTACGCGCATTATTTATTGTAATAATTAATAAAAACACCATATTAAAAATAAAAATAAAAATGAAGTTAGTTGATTGTTCTTTACACTATTCTAGAAAGAAGGTATGTAGAGCTAGAGTAAAAGGAGATGCGGTGTCACGTAATAAGCTCCTCAAAAACACCGATCTAAGAAAACAAAACCTAATGTTCATAGTTGTTTTATCGGATCACTACGCAATACATCGACTGAGGTTGGATCTAAGGGCCTGAAATTTTATATGGTTCAAGGTTTTTCGGGTTACATTTATTTGCCGCGTCAAACCTCCACCCAACATAGATTGTGCGGTCTTCCTTCAGTTTTGTGCTTTAGCTTTCTGCCTCGGTTCAAGGCATCTTGCCCTGTCTTAATTAGACAGCGGGCTCACAATATAAACCGAATATATTAAATATGTTGTATTTAGAGTAAAATGTTGGATAGCTACATGGCAAATTGGCTGACCATTTAATCGCTTCATACCTCTTCATTCTTTTCATCTTCCTTGCAGCAGAAGGAGAAGAATTTAAACAGAAGGAAGATCCATTCATTCATTTATCTCATCAATAGCAGATCTCATCAAACAGAGGAGACCCAAAGACGATTTTCTATTTTTCCTACAAATCAGGTGATCAAAAGAATTCCCAAAATCTCTCGGGAAATTTCATTAACTTACACAATGAAGGGCCCAATAAAGCACTCGTTCATAGAGCTGCAAACGCAAGACATATCTCTTGACAACCAGGAAGAGATCAGTAAGACTGTTAATGGGTTTACCTCAAAGGCACTGCCTTCAGAAGACTGTGATGATTTTCCCCTATTGTCAACAGAAAAATCAGGGATAACAGAAGAGGAGTCTGGATCTGGTATCCCTAGTGCAGTTTTTAATCTGGCAACCTCTGTAATTGGTGCAGGAATTATGGCACTTCCTGCAACAATGAAAGTTCTGGGTCTGCCATTATGCTTTGCAGTGATAATCCTGATGGGCATTCTCTCTGAAATAAGCATTGAGTTGTTGGTAAAATTTTCTGTCCGCCTGAAGGCTTCTAATTACGGAGAAACTGTTGAATCTGTTTGTGGGCACTCTGCCAGGGTTTTATCAGAGATTTGTATTATTGTAAATAATGCAGGGATAATGATTGTTTATTTGATTATCATGGGAGATGTCATGTCAGGATCCTCGCATCACCAGGGGCTTTTTGATCAATGGATGGGAAAGGAAGGGTGGTGGGGCAATCGGAGACTGATAGTTTTCATCACAATGGTATTTGTTCTGGCACCTCTCTGTGCTCTTAAGAAGATAGATTCATTGAAATTCACATCTGCTGCATCTGTTGCACTTGCAGTTGTTTTTGTTGTTTTGTCTTCAATTATTGCCTTTGTTAGGCTCATAGAGGGTAAGATCGAGAGGCCTCGGCTGCTTCCTGATGTTGGGTCCAAAAGGGCAATTTTGGATCTTCTTGTGGTAATCCCAATCATGACCAATGCATACATATGTCATTTCAATGTACAGCCTATCTATAACGAAATGCAGGGCAGAACCCCTGCCAAGATGAACAGGGTTGGAAGGATCACCACAGTGCTGTGTGTGTTGGTGTACGAATCTACTGCAATATCAGGTTATCTTCTATTTGGGCAGTCTACAGAGTCAGATATTTTGTCAAATTTTGACAAAGACCTTGAAATTCCTTTCAGTTCCATTCTTGATAACATTATTAGGGTTGGATATGTCCTCCATTTGATGCTCGTTTTTCCTGTGATCCATTTTTCACTTCGGCAGACAATGGATTGCATGGTCTTTAAGGGATCAAAGCCTCTCTCTGAGAGCAGGAGGAGATTTGTCATCTTGACTATCACTGTTTTGGTTTTTCTTTACATGGGATCTACTTTGATTCCCAATATTTGGGTAGCTTTTCAGTTCACAGGAGCAACCACAGGTCTTTCTTTAGGTTTCATATTTCCTGCTTTGATAGCCCTGAGGTCCAACCCCAACCAACAAGGAGAAACCTCAGGGTTGAGGATGAAGATTCTCCCATGGGCTATGCTTGTCATGGCATTGGTTGTGAGCATTATAGGAGTTCTTGGAAATGTTTTAAATCTTACCACTGGCAATAACTAAAGATATTCTAGAAGTGGAGCTATGATGGGAAGCGCTTTAGCCTTATTGTGTTATATCTGATCAGCCTAATTTTTTCAAGGCTTATTGATTCACACGGGAGAACTGGAAAGCACTATGTTATGTATCCGTACACATGGTTGAACATAGAGGCAAAAGCACTTGACGATGGGATGTAGACGCAGCCTAATTCTATGATTTAGAGCTCAATTTTTTATGCCAAGTGTACTGCTTGGCTTGTACAATCTGCAGTTTAATTTGGTTTTAACTCTTTGAACGCTGAGAGATATTATTTGTTAAAATGCATTCTTCTTACTAGAGTTGAAAGAAACCTACTCAAATACATGAATCTTCTAACTAGAGTTGAAAGAAACCTACTCAAATACATGAATGTTTGTTTTGTTCAGCTTCTTAGCCAAGCAGTATCATGTCCTTCTAAAGG
>ML805600.1:190259-205303 GCA_009831015.1 Picea engelmannii
AAATGTAGAACCCACATTTACAAAGAAGTACAAAAGAACGTGTTGAACTAAAAACTCTCAAGAGGAGCCAATTAGAATAGGTGGGTGGCCACCAATATCCACCTGGATCATTTAGACTTTTTTGAATTTTATGCTCATGGCTATTGCTTAAAGCTACTCACTTCTATTTTTTTTTAAAGGTGACAAAACCTATCATAACTCAGTTGTTAATTGATAGTGAGGACAACTATCACTAGTTGCTTTTCACAAATGTGGACTAACTCATCATTGTTATTCAAGGAAAGCCATGCCACCTAAAATGATCTACTAGTAGTTTGTAAGGGGGTAGAATTTCACTCTTGCAAGATGTCTTTGGGTCTTGGGTCGTTAACCTATTTTTTTATGTTTAAGGAAGATGAGTTTTTAGCTAATCACAAACGATTTTAGATCTTACTCAAGGACCAAGAGCTACCCACTTCTTTTTTCTTGAAAATGGAAAAATATATTACAACTCAATTGTAGCCACCCACTTCTTTATGATGATGATGATGATTGTAACGTCCACTGAGACCGAATCGGTCTATCGAACCTTAAGAGGGTAAGGGATTACTTGCAATTCTTTATAATTTTGTTTATGTGATCGAAAATCATTAAGATAAGATTTCCAAGATCACCATAGTTATGTTGAGCTAAAAGGTTAGGAAGGTTGGTAGTGTGACAAATATTTTGAAATTGAGATCTAATATAGGTATAGGCTAGACAATCTAAGAGAAAGTGATTTTCATCTTCAACCATCTTAGTGTCACAAAGATGACACACTCTTTCATCCCAGGGTGTTTTAGGAATTGACCAACGCCTAATTTCACTATGGAGCTAGTGAGAATTTGTTCTTATCTTAGCAAGGCTTATTTTTTTCTTTACACTTGTCAAAACAGAGAGATAATTTTGATCTTCTAGATTAGGGTTGATTACATCCTTATAATACCTTAATTTTTTTTTTCCTCTAACTCTTTATCACACCACATTTTCTCCTTAAATTTTGATTTAATGATATTTTTAATAGTATCCTTATTATGCAAAATGGTGTCTTCCGTGATTCTCCAATAGCTTAGCCAAGACTGGGCATTTTTGTGCCATCCTCGCTTGAGTCGAAGGTGGTTACGAATGGATTTTGAAGCAATTTTAGGAAGCCTATTGTCTTCCATGTTGTTTAACTTGTTCGTATACATTAGGTATCTAGTCATAATCGTGCTCTCAATGGGGGCAAGGCTTGCCTCTAAGAGGAGGATGGGATATGACGTATTTCCTTTAATTTTGAGATTATATGTTATAAAATTCTTTTGGATTTGCTCTATCTTTCTCTAGGATTCATGAGAGATAATGCATCCCTAGATTTCACATCTATATAGAATAACATCTGTAACAAGACTCTCCAAGAGGAGTTTCTTCTTATCCCATATCTAAAGATCGTCTGATTTACAATTGTTTTCAAGCCCATAATAAGCTTTCTATCCCCCAATAATCATTTTGTCAATGCTATAATTCCATTTGAGATTGTGGTGAATATCGATTCCAAGATATTTGTATGAAGTCACTTCCTCCAAGTTGTTGTTGTCATATACGAAGGTATCATAAGTGATCTTATTGGACCTAACGACTAAGAACATTTGTTTTCTCTTAAGAGGTCACAGGTTCAAATCCAGAGGGGGGTACACCTCCGTAGACTTTAAGAGTCAAATCGTTATGTGGAGGAAGATAAAATCACTACATAGAGGAAGGTCCCTTGTTCCACAAACAAGGGGATCTCATACACCAATTTAATGTACAATGGCCTTAAAAATTACACTATTATTATTATACAAAATACACATTATTTATTGTAATAATTAAAAAATAAAAGCAATTACATTATTATTATTATTCAAAGTACGCGCATTATTTATTGTAATAATTAATAAAAACACCATATTAAAAATAAAAATAAAAATGAAGTTAGTTGATTGTTCTTTACACTATTCTAGAAAGAAGGTATGTAGAGCTAGAGTAAAAGGAGATGCGGTGTCACGTAATAAGCTCCTCAAAAACACCGATCTAAGAAAACAAAACCTAATGTTCATAGTTGTTTTATCGGATCACTACGCAATACATCGACTGAGGTTGGATCTAAGGGCCTGAAATTTTATATGGTTCAAGGTTTTTCGGGTTACATTTATTTGCCGCGTCAAACCTCCACCCAACATAGATTGTGCGGTCTTCCTTCAGTTTTGTGCTTTAGCTTTCTGCCTCGGTTCAAGGCATCTTGCCCTGTCTTAATTAGACAGCGGGCTCACAATATAAACCGAATATATTAAATATGTTGTATTTAGAGTAAAATGTTGGATAGCTACATGGCAAATTGGCTGACCATTTAATCGCTTCATACCTCTTCATTCTTTTCATCTTCCTTGCAGCAGAAGGAGAAGAATTTAAACAGAAGGAAGATCCATTCATTCATTTATCTCATCAATAGCAGATCTCATCAAACAGAGGAGACCCAAAGACGATTTTCTATTTTTCCTACAAATCAGGTGATCAAAAGAATTCCCAAAATCTCTCGGGAAATTTCATTAACTTACACAATGAAGGGCCCAATAAAGCACTCGTTCATAGAGCTGCAAACGCAAGACATATCTCTTGACAACCAGGAAGAGATCAGTAAGACTGTTAATGGGTTTACCTCAAAGGCACTGCCTTCAGAAGACTGTGATGATTTTCCCCTATTGTCAACAGAAAAATCAGGGATAACAGAAGAGGAGTCTGGATCTGGTATCCCTAGTGCAGTTTTTAATCTGGCAACCTCTGTAATTGGTGCAGGAATTATGGCACTTCCTGCAACAATGAAAGTTCTGGGTCTGCCATTATGCTTTGCAGTGATAATCCTGATGGGCATTCTCTCTGAAATAAGCATTGAGTTGTTGGTAAAATTTTCTGTCCGCCTGAAGGCTTCTAATTACGGAGAAACTGTTGAATCTGTTTGTGGGCACTCTGCCAGGGTTTTATCAGAGATTTGTATTATTGTAAATAATGCAGGGATAATGATTGTTTATTTGATTATCATGGGAGATGTCATGTCAGGATCCTCGCATCACCAGGGGCTTTTTGATCAATGGATGGGAAAGGAAGGGTGGTGGGGCAATCGGAGACTGATAGTTTTCATCACAATGGTATTTGTTCTGGCACCTCTCTGTGCTCTTAAGAAGATAGATTCATTGAAATTCACATCTGCTGCATCTGTTGCACTTGCAGTTGTTTTTGTTGTTTTGTCTTCAATTATTGCCTTTGTTAGGCTCATAGAGGGTAAGATCGAGAGGCCTCGGCTGCTTCCTGATGTTGGGTCCAAAAGGGCAATTTTGGATCTTCTTGTGGTAATCCCAATCATGACCAATGCATACATATGTCATTTCAATGTACAGCCTATCTATAACGAAATGCAGGGCAGAACCCCTGCCAAGATGAACAGGGTTGGAAGGATCACCACAGTGCTGTGTGTGTTGGTGTACGAATCTACTGCAATATCAGGTTATCTTCTATTTGGGCAGTCTACAGAGTCAGATATTTTGTCAAATTTTGACAAAGACCTTGAAATTCCTTTCAGTTCCATTCTTGATAACATTATTAGGGTTGGATATGTCCTCCATTTGATGCTCGTTTTTCCTGTGATCCATTTTTCACTTCGGCAGACAATGGATTGCATGGTCTTTAAGGGATCAAAGCCTCTCTCTGAGAGCAGGAGGAGATTTGTCATCTTGACTATCACTGTTTTGGTTTTTCTTTACATGGGATCTACTTTGATTCCCAATATTTGGGTAGCTTTTCAGTTCACAGGAGCAACCACAGGTCTTTCTTTAGGTTTCATATTTCCTGCTTTGATAGCCCTGAGGTCCAACCCCAACCAACAAGGAGAAACCTCAGGGTTGAGGATGAAGATTCTCCCATGGGCTATGCTTGTCATGGCATTGGTTGTGAGCATTATAGGAGTTCTTGGAAATGTTTTAAATCTTACCACTGGCAATAACTAAAGATATTCTAGAAGTGGAGCTATGATGGGAAGCGCTTTAGCCTTATTGTGTTATATCTGATCAGCCTAATTTTTTCAAGGCTTATTGATTCACACGGGAGAACTGGAAAGCACTATGTTATGTATCCGTACACATGGTTGAACATAGAGGCAAAAGCACTTGACGATGGGATGTAGACGCAGCCTAATTCTATGATTTAGAGCTCAATTTTTTATGCCAAGTGTACTGCTTGGCTTGTACAATCTGCAGTTTAATTTGGTTTTAACTCTTTGAACGCTGAGAGATATTATTTGTTAAAATGCATTCTTCTTACTAGAGTTGAAAGAAACCTACTCAAATACATGAATCTTCTAACTAGAGTTGAAAGAAACCTACTCAAATACATGAATGTTTGTTTTGTTCAGCTTCTTAGCCAAGCAGTATCATGTCCTTCTAAAGGGCTACAGTTATTTGTATTTTGCGTGCTTTCAAGTCTGATAGTAGTTTGCACAGGAAGAAAAACTTCAACAAATGAATGAGGATATGCAACTGAGAAACAGAGGAAAGGAACACGATCCATTCATGGTTGGAGGAAACAACCCGCAAAAAATTAGAAACCATATTTTTTGAACCTTCATTGACATTAACTCATACACCACTATGATTGTTTGGTCATTGGTATTGCAAGTTTAGTATGCTTATTTATTTGCCGCTACATTGCAGGCATACGAGAGGCTAACCTGTTATTACCAAAAGTTTTAGTACACTATGGCCTGTTTTCTTGCTTCTAGTGAGGCTCTATGCATGGACTATTGATACCATACATACTCATGGACATTCCTTCATCAGGTTCAAATAATTTGTTGACTGCATGGAATTTCAGGCATTGTAAATCATGCAGGCTTGCCTTTTGGCTTAGGGACTATGTTCATAAGTCAGGTTAATTTCACCTCTTTTCTGTTACGATTGTTTGGTTGATGCTGAATAGATCATATATATCAATGTTTTCAAGTTACAATGTTGTACCTTGTATGATAAAAGGGTTTTGGTTAATGGCGAATTTTGTTTGCATGGGTTGCTGCTAAAGACACCAGTCTTTGTCACCCCTTTATTGAAAAGGGGTCCCTCTTTGGAGACAAAAGGATGGCGGCCAATATCCAGCCTGCTACGCAGCATTGAATGCTGCGGCAAGTGGAATATAGTCCATCGGATAAAGGGGTAAAGGGGTCCCTCTTTGGAGACAAAAGGATGGCAGCCAATATCCAGCCTGCTACGCAGCATTGAATGCTGTGGGAGGTGGAATATAGTCCGTCGGATATGAAATGATTTTCATATCCGACGGACTATATTCCACCTCCCACAGCATTCATTTCATATCCGACGAACTATATTCCACCTGCCACAGCATTCAATGCTGTGTAGCAGGCTGGATATTGCTCACCCAAAAGGATGTTCTGACAGGAAAGAACATTTAGGATATCAACAGATTGATGTGCCTATTTTTTTTGGAAATGGTGATGTTGTGCAACCGCCTCAACTGGTCCATTTCACTTTGGAAGAAGTCACAACTTTTAGATATAGAACTTGGTTATTCAGATTTCAACCAGGATTAGTGTTTTCAGGAAAGATGGAAAGGTGCAGATTCTCTTGAGATCAAAGCCAAAGTTTGAGATGCTAGTTCACCTTGCCTAGGTAGAGAGAGGTAAGCTGTATGCTCATGCTTTGGTGCCATGACATATGATTCTTGATGTATTCTTTGTCATTTAATAATGAAATTAAGATGATTTAAAAAAAATGCCTATGTTTCCATAGCTTGATAGATTCCACCCAAGCATAGTCATGTTTATGTGTATAGGACCCAATCGTTGCATCATGGGGCACTGTGTATTATGTGTGCTTCCTCTTGATTTTTTACATCTAAGGATAACTGTTTATTATCTATGGATTTGCTTCTCTGTCTCTAAAATTCGAGTTTACTGTTGCTTTTTTATATGTTTTTGAAAGAATTCTTGAGACAATCTTTTACATACTACCGCTTTGTTAGAGTGGTTCTCCAGAGAATTTATTATTATGTTGGCCTGCTATTTTTACCAACACAAAAGATTTAGAGAAGTTTGTTTTGAAGCAATTTATGGACATGCATGGATAGAGCATAAAAGGGATCATTGAGAATGGTTGTGTACCTCTTTACAGGATTGGACAGGTTGGGAAAATTGTTGTTAGTGTTACCGATTTAAAGCGTTATGCACCTCACAGTGTAGCAGTAATTGTTGTATATATTGGATGTATAAGCACAGATACCAACAGTGTATATCGGCACATATACGGCAATTAAAGAACTGCTCCAGGGTGCTTATTGTTTGGCACTAATTTACAGTGTCCTGTACTTTCCTGTGAGCAATCTGCATCAAGTCATTAATTATTCACTAAAAGTATTTATGTGAATGTGTGAAATTGTAGTAGTCACTATCAATGTGTGAAACTGTAGTAATCACCATCAAATAGTATGCAGAATCTACAACTCAGCCAGCACCTATTAGGCTGATAAAATAACAAGAAAAGATTAATACAAATATATAAGTTGGGCGCTTTTACTAAAAGAAGAGTCGGCTGGAAAGAGGCAGTTGCCCATTGGTGTTAGTGTGAACACTAAATGAACGACTTATACATAAGTGGGGCATACACAGCTAATTGATATCGACCAAATATGATGAAAAAAATAAATGCCCAACCTATCTAGGTCTTGCATGCATATTCACAAGCCTATCAACAACTGACTACTAATGGTCACATCTACACGGGCTTTCACAAGCTCAATTTGAAATATCTCATTATTTTTCATTAGAATTAAAAATAAATAAAAAAGGACCTTTACTATAGTTAAAAGGCATGTCACTCCAAAATTGAGCATTCTAAAACTAAGGCTTTTAACCTTGGTAATTTCAAACTCAAATCTATTGCTTTGCTCTTTCCATGTACAACAAAAATAGATTGTATTTTATATTTTCCTAATTAATTATAATTTAAAATTTAAAAGAAAATATTTATGTTGATATGTTCCTTGAATACTACAACTATTTTTAGTTTCCATTCACTACCACTCGAGTTGGAATATAGGGAGGATCTTGATGCGCTTTTTTCTTCATTCTTTTAAACTAGCTCAACGAAGTTGTAATGCTTCGAATGAAGTATATATCCCTCCATTCATTGCAACATGGGTTCAATTTGTTTGGTATTGAGCTAATCAAGCTCTGTAGTTCTCAAGATTTAATAATTTGCAATGGTCCAAGGAAGTGGCCAAAATCTAACAGGATGACTTGTATCCATGGGTCGAGTAGCAGTGTCGTTGATTATGTAATATCGGATATCCTTATATACAACCAAATAATAAACTTTGATATTTTAGATAACCATGAACCTGACTCTGATCATAAACCTGTAACCCTAATTCTAAACTTTGTCATGCACAAAAGCTCCATTGAAGAGCACTCTGACAACCAAAGGCACTTACTTTTTGACAAACAAGAAGTCGAAATTTTTTTAAATGACTTAAGTAATGATTTAAATCTCTTAATGTATGAGAACAATATTGAAGTTGATTGTCAAAATTTTACAACAATCATCTCTACTTCTATTAACAAATTCTCTATTGAGGTGCTATGTAAAAGAAAATAGAGTACAATTAACCCTTGGCACAATAATGAATGTAAAATTACTAGAAAAACCATTAGGGATGCTTCCAATGTGTCATTAAAATTTGATAAGATAAATAGATACAAAACCTTAATTAAAAGGAAAAAAAAAACTATATAAATAGAAAGCAAGAGAATTTTTTGCACCTATCTAAGATAGATCATAGGAAATTTTGGACGCAAATTCTAACTCATAAAACTAAAGAAAATAATAGGATTTGCTTGAAGGATTGGAATTTCTACCTTAAAAATCTTTACAAAACCTTTAATGCCATGGACAACATTCCAAACAGTTCTACAATGGATGAAGTGTTTTCTATAGAAGACATTAAGTTTGGGGTTAAGAAGCTCTCAAAAGGAAAAGCTAAGGACATTGAAGGTTACCAAGCCAAAATATTAAAAATTGGAGGACCTATCATCATTCCTCACATACATAAGCTTTTCAATTTAGCTACCCATCAAGGTTTCCCAAAACCTTGGACTCTAGGCCTCATTGTACCTATTTTTAAAAGTGGGGATAAAATCAATCCCTCTAATTATAGGACCATTATGATTAGCCCCATTTTAGTTAAGCTTTACGGAAGCGTTTTGAAAAAGAAGATCAGTTCATGGCTAGAAAGATATGGAAAAAGAGCTAAAGGCCAAGCTAGCTTTAGAGGCTACCATTCAACTGTGGACCACCTTGTTACATTTAGGATCATTGCAGATAAGTGTCGTATTGATAAAACTAATCTCCTTTGTTGTTTTGTTGATTTTAGAAAAGATTTTGACACCATGCCCATAACTAACCTTTGGAATAGGATAGAAGATATTAAAGTCCCTTTTGAGTTAAGAGTTGTTGTAGTAAGACTATATGAGAAAGTTATTTCCAAGAAACTAACTGTAATATAGGAGTCAAACAAGGTTTCCCCCTATCCCCTACCCTTTTAGGAATCTATATTGATAAGTTAGAATATTGTTTGGAGGATGCAGGTTGTGTTGGCCCGACTCTCGCTATTATAATCATCATCCTTCTTCTTTATGATGATGATATTGTTCTTATGGAGAAGAGTCCCTATGACCTAGGTAAGAAACTTATAATCCTCAAGGACTTATGTTCTAGTATGGGCATGATTGTGAACAACGACAAAACAAAGGTAGTGCCTTCATCCAAATATCTTGGGATTGATATCCACCACAAGCTCAATTGGAACTATAACGTTGAGAAAAGGATAAATGGAGGATGGAAATCTTATTATGTGTTTGAAAACAATTGTAAATCGATGGACCTTTGGCTTTGGGATAAGAAAAAATGTTGCTTTCACAATCTCGTCACTTCAGTTATCTTATATGGATGTGAACTTTGGGGTTGCAGTGTCTTTAGAGAATCTAGGAGAAAGACAAAACAGATCCAAAAGAATTTTATAACTTATAATCTCAAAATGAAGGGCAATACACCCTATCATATCCTCCTCATAGAAGCAAGACTTTCCCCCATTGAGGGCATTGCTATGATTAGATATCTAACTTACAAGAACAAGATAAACAACATGGACGACAAGAGGCGCCCCAAAATTGCTTCAAACTCTAGCCAAAACCACCAGTGGCTCAAGCGAGGATGGCATAAAGATGCCAAATCTTGGCTAAATCATTAGGTAATATAAGAAGAAACCATCATGTGGAATACCAATAATATTACAAATATTGTCACTTCTAAATTTAAGGAGAATATGTGGTGTGATAAAGAATTAGAGGATAAAAGGAAACAAAGATACTACAAGGAAGTGGTCAACCCTAATTTATAAGATCAAAAGTACCTCAATTTTTAGAAGTGCAAAGAAGAAAATCAACATTGCTAAAATAAGAACAAACTCTATGAGCTACATAGTGAATTTGGGCATTAGACTATTCCAAAAACACTGTGGGATGAAAGAATCTCCCATCATTGTGAGACTAAGAGGGTTGAAGATGAAAAACACTTTCTCTTAGATTTCCTTTCCTATTCCCAAATTAGATCCCAATTTAAAAACATTTTCCACAATACAGACCTTCCTAACCTCATAAGTCATCAAAACTATAGTGATCTTGGAACGCTTCTCTCAATGCTTTTTGAGCACAAAAATATAATTTTAAAGAAATCGAAGTAATCTCTTACCTTCTTAAGGTTCTATAGACCTGTTATCACATAAAGTTGTCAAAGGGTCGCAAGACAACTAAGTCCTTTGTTGCACAAAAACGTCCAAACACAGCATTCAAAGTAGCCCATTTCAGGCTTAAAATACAAGCAGCGGGTGGGTTCATTTTTCAACGGTGGAGATCCCAGGAGCAATTTAGATCAGCAGCCCTCGTGCATTCAGAATTATAAAGTTGTGCGAGGTTTAGTGCCAAACAGAAGCCTCGAAATTAAAAATTAAGCGTCGTGTGTCCTTCTCCAGCGGACAGGCACGATTTACTTCAGAGTTCAGGTTTCAGGATTTTTGGCACTTCTCCTCTCGATTTTCTCCGAAGTGCTTTTCCCGGAGTGCACATATCTCTGTCGCGTGTCTATGCCATCAACGGACAGGGTTTCAACTTTGTATCTCTTTGGCGCTCCGGGAAACTCTCGGTCAACGACTCCTTCGTCCCCTCGCTCTCAAGTACGCGGATCTCTGTCGCATGTCCATCTCCAGTGAACGGTCATGATTTGCTTCACCATTTTGGGTTTTGGGAGTTTCGGCTTTCCCACTCTTGATTTCCTCCGAAGTAATTTTTCCCGAAGTTACAGATCAAACACCACATGTCCTTCTCCGTCGGACAGTCATGATTTACTTCGAGACTTTGGAAGTTTCGACTTCCCCACTCCCATTTTCCTCTGAATTAATTTCTCTCGAAGTCCACAGATATATGCTATGTGTCCTCCTCAGATCAACAGTCGCGGTTCATTTCCAAGCTTCAACATTCATTTTAGGTCGCCATGTCACTTCGAGCTTGTATTACTCTGGGAGTTATACAAGATATACATGCATTCCCCCCCCTCGATCTCCAAGCGTCGAAGACACTTGGCACCCATCAGTTATGACGCGTGGCACTCATCTGTTAGAGACACATGGAATCCATCTAGCGCTGACACATGGCACTCATTTCAAGAATTTTTGGACATGTCTTTAGCCTATTTTCGAGTGACACATGTCACCCTTCCGTCCACGACATGTCAGCATAGTGACGTCAGGCTGCCCCATCGTTTGCGGGAGATCATCCTCTGAGAAGTGTTCTTGTTCTAGTGCCAAGATTAGCGCCATCTCCATGCATGTTTTTAATGGATCCTAGAATTGGTGGGCGGATAAACTTTAGCGGTGGAACTAAAAGTAGCAGGGTTTCCCAGATCGCGGATTTGCATCAAATATACGATCATGCTTCATTGTGGGGACGCAACTTGCTCGAGTGTTAAAATCCTTGAGCGGTCCCACAATCGAAACCATGGTATAGAAAAAGTGCTACGTGGCAGAAGGTGGTGAATTGCGGGCTCAAAATCGATGTGGGTCCAAACCACCTTCGAAGGCCCTGCATTCATGTGCTTATAAAATGACAAATCTAAGAGAAACACGTGATCTCCCCCTAGGCATTAGGCCTCGTTGTGATCCCGAGAAAAAAAAATAGTTAATGAAAAAGGAGTGGTGGTTGAAACCTCGAATCACTCTATAAATAGAAGGCATGGAGGGTCTAGCTAAGGAGACAAAATTGTCAGCCTGTGGTACTCCTATGGACGGTTTTTTCCTGTAGGCCCATGTTGATCTGACCTTGCGTCTGACAAAAGGATACACACACAGTCTGACAGAAGGATGCAGATACGTAAAGCCTTGAATGGGATGGCTAGATAACACTCATGGTAGTTGTGGACTGATCTGAGTATAAATAGATCAGCTCAAGATTTTTTTAAGGTCATCAACTAGTTGAGCCAAGCTCCCCATTTTGTAATATTTTGATAACAGAGTTGTTCTCTAGTTTTGTATGAGACTTGAGACTTTCACATTAATAGAATTCAGTTTATTTCATCATCTTGTTTAATCTGTGTTGAAACACTCGTGCATGGAGGATCTAGATGAGGGTTGTGGTTGTATTGTAATGTAGGTTTGATTACAGTATCGTTGTGACGAATTTTAGTCAGTTTCTTTGTTATCTTGTTTCTTCTTATGCTGAAATGCTCGTGCATGGAGGATCTAGACGAGTTGTTGTAGTCACATAATAATGGAGGTTTGATTATTATGTTGTTGTGATATATTTCAGTGTCTGAAACTTAAGTTCAAGAGTGCTCTTGTGCCTCAGTTTTTCTTCACCAAGCTGCTTGAAAGTCAGATGCCCATGGCAGACTTGTCCACCTTTCTCACTAAGTCTTCCCTCTGCTCACCTTTAACCTTAAACCATTGATTGAAGTTAATGAGGACCTCATTTCCCTATGCATTGTCTATGTTGAAACATTCTTGTATTGAGCTTTGTCCATTTGACCTCCATTCATAAACCTACCTCCACAAACATTTTTATGGGTATTGGGCGTATTCTCTTGCAATCTGAGGGTGACTCTCGGTGCTAACAAGACCAACTAGTCTCAATGGACGTTAATCATCATCATCATCAACAACATCTCTTATTCTATAAAGAAGTGAACATTGAGACAACATGCATTCTTCCAACGTTGAATTCTAGATTTGAGTGCACCTTGATCTCCAATTTTAGTTGATTTTAGCTGCTTCTTTTATTTTATTTTTTTCCAAGAAAGAAAAAACTTTATATTCCAAAAGACAATATACATATTTCCATCCTTTGCAGGATTGACTAACCTTTATCCTTTCTACATTCATCAAAAAATATATGCTTATATTCTAAGATTAAATATGGAATGACATTACCTCATAGAGGTGTACTTCATAAAATTCTAGAGTAATAAAAGCTTCTTCGTCCAACAAAAGGGATTCCTTTGATAATTCATCTGCCATTGTGTTGAGCTCCCTGAAAATGTGAGTCAGGGAGAACCACTCCAAATAGGATAAGGAGTAAATCCGCACCATCAAAGGTTTGAGTCTTACCACTTGAATTTGAATATTCCCATTTACCCAATCAACCACAACCTTCAAAGCCCCCATAATTTGAACTTTTCTCATATTGAGGGAATTTATCATAAATAGAAAATCCCACATGGTTGAGAGCCCCACCTTCATATTTGTTGACTTAGTAGCAACAAATATTACTTTAAAGAAATGTGTACCATAGATGTATAAAACTTACCACGCACCACAACATCGAGGGTGCCCTTGGCAGGCCCCGTTAAAAAAACCCCAATGAATATATTCAGCTAATGAAGGCATTATAGGCCTCCTTAACTTATGACTTTTTATCTCGAGCTTGTATTATTGAGTTAATTTCATAACCATGGCTACCACTACTTCCAGAGGGATAAACTTGTCCTGAAAAATACACGCATTCCTTGCCCGCCAAAGGAAATTGTTATGGTATGTTGGACATGCATTTTGGATGAGAAGAACTAAGTTTTGGAGCTGTGCCATATAGGTAGGACCGAAGCACGTGGCAAGGGTACAGGTTGAAAGGCGTAGTGTGAAGGCATAAAAGTAGGAAAAGCAGTGGGAAGGTGAAAAAGCAGGAAAAGCAACATGAAGGAACAAAAGCAGGAAAAACATGTTGGCGAAAAAGTAGGAACACAACTAGGACCTATTAGGGTTTTGGGATACGCAATTAGGCTATTGAGCCATAATTCTATGTATAAATATGTAATGGTTCGGGGAAGAATAGGTTGTTGAGAATAAGATAATAGGTTGCTTATGATTGAGAATCTATGCTTAAGGTTTTTGGAGAGATTTTACAGAGATAGACTTGCACTGCAGAGCGACTAGGCTAGAATGAAGATTATAAGATGTTGTATCTATTGTAAGCGCATTTCGCAGGTCTAAGGTGATTACGTCATGAATATTAATATAGAAGCCAATCGTTGTGGACGTAGCCCAAGGATTGGGTGAACCATGTTAAAATCTTGTGTCTAAACGTGGTGGGTTGATGTGATTGTTCATTGATGTTATCTTTATGCATGTTAGTATAAATCTGATTAATATTTGATTGATGCACAATAATCATGAATAGTTCATTGGGTTGGTTATATGGAGATCCATGTTATATTGGTTCTGCATGCTAGAGGTTATGTTGTTGAATGAATCTTGGATGGATTAATGTCACACAATTGTTACGATAAATGCAATAATCTATTAGCTAAGGAAATTGCACATAGGGTCTGTTAACTGATAAAAATGGGTTAAATAAGGATACTACGCGTAGAGTGAATAAGTATTAATAGTTATGTTGATAGCCTCACATCCGCTCATCCCTACATAAAATTGGTTCTTGCAACCCCACCAGATGCCTCGGGTGAGACTTCACTTGTGTGCATGTGATTTCAAAAGAGTCGATGTTTAAAGGGTTTGTTAGTTGACTACCTTAAACCTAGGGTATTATAACTGTGCGCCAACAAATGGTTATGTTGTCGGGACCCAAAATCTAGAATTGAGG
The DNA here is from genome assembly GCA_009831015.1 of Picea engelmannii. NCBI lineage: Eukaryota > Viridiplantae > Streptophyta > Pinopsida > Pinales > Pinaceae > Picea > Picea engelmannii. The sequence goes on from ML805600.1 coordinate 204,496, forward strand.
GAATGTTTTGGAGGTCGTCTAAGAAAGAGATCGTCGAACGGTTGAAAAGGAAGGAGCAAGAATTTTCCCAAGGATAGAATATAAGCCCTCTGATGAGCGATGAATAATGCTTGCAAAGTTATGTGTTCATAAAGCTGCATGAGATTTTCTTTGGTGAATTTCCAATTATTTTAGTTGAATGGTTAGAAGGGTTAGTGGAAAATACTGGAAGATATCGAATTGCAGCTCCGAGGAACTAGACCCCTAAGTTGGTAAGACAATTGAATCCTATAAGCAATACTACTTCTCGCGCAGTCGATTTCTAGTTGAATAGTATACTGGGGGATTATGTTACGGGATTTGTGGTAGATTGTATCCAATCATATAGTGTGGCAGAGAGGGATTTATTTAAGGGTCCGCAAGGAAGATTCATGAAAGCATTGGGTACCTGGATAAATATGTTGTTGTGCAAAAAATGTGTGATGACGATGGAGTTTGATTGCTAAGGGGATTCATGCACATAGGGGAACTGGGGGAAGACCAAGGGAAGGTATGAAGGTAGGAAGAAATGAAAAAATAGATGAACAAGGAAGGGAGGCACTGAGGATGCAAATAATCGAAGAAGGTATATCAGAAGAAGAAGAGGAATTTGGAGTATTGTGTAGTGGAAGAAGATACAAGAGGTTGAAGATTGGGGATGGGAAATGAGGGCATCACAATGAGTATGAGAAGAGAGAACCATGCACAATAGTCCAGATCGTAGAAATACCGAGCACGAAAGGAGAGGGAGAGGATTCTTAGTTCATTCCTATAATCAAAGAGTCGTTAA
>ML805600.1:219004-250233 GCA_009831015.1 Picea engelmannii
TCTTGGGTTTATCTTTTTGATGGACAACTAAGGCTTTGTTGGAGGTACCTGCAGTACTGATCACTCCAAGTTGTACTAGCTTATCTTGCTCTCTAATCAAAGAATCACAAAAGTTCTCAAGAGTGGGTTTTTGATAAGCTTCCCCTACAACCTCTTGTATGACATAAAAGGTAGATACAAACACAGAATATGCACTACCTAGCTTAGAAATAATAAGATAGATGCAACGATCTTCGTCTATCTTTATCTTACATTCTTCACATAAAGTTCTGAGTGTTTTAAACTTAGATAGATAGTCTTCAATGCAAGAAAAATCACTTGGATTCAAAGTTAGTACTTGATTTTCTAACTGTTGTGCTCGAATAGTATTGCGTTTACCAAACACAGATTCAATCTTTTCCCAAGCTTCTTTAGGTTTATCAATTGATTGAAGGTGGAACCTTAAATCAGGAGAGATGGACATTCCGATTAATCCACGTGCTTTGTCATTCCTATTATCCCATTTGGATTTCTTATCAGCATCAGTGGGTGTTGTTTCCTTTCCCAATGTAATCTGGTACAAGCCTTTACTTCTTAATAAATCCTCCATATGGGATTTCCATTGGAAGTAGTTGGTGCTGGTAAGTAAGAGATTACTTGTAGAATCCATATTAAATATGTAGATAATAGTGATTTAAAAACTGAAATTGATGATCTTAATGGAAAGAGCTCGAAAAGTTATGCAGTTTAAAAAAAAAACAACACTGAAAACGAACTTTGGATGTGAGAGTTATGCCCTTTTAAAAAAAGGCATAAACGGTAACCAAAGGACCACGTGGTAGTGTAAGTTGCTTTATGAAGTGACCCACTTTTATAAAGAGAAGTGGGGCTCACTTTTACAAAGAAAAGWTGCATGCAAAATAAATAACTCTAAAATAAAATATTAAAGCTACTTATAGTGATTCACTTTTATACTTGAAGTGAAATACACTTTACAATTTTAGCATGAACTTTTTCAAAAAAAGTAACAAAAGAGAGACTTGAACTCAAGACCTCTTACTTAATAAGGCAACTTTTAACCAAATGGTCTAGAAAATCATATTGTAATGTTCATAAGGAGGATTGGGGTTGTTGTTGTTGAAGACGACCTTGGAGAACGTGCTAAAAAAAAACTCTTCTCACACAAGAAAAAAAAATCGCTTCTCGATGACAACAAGGGTTAGATCTCGGTTAGCTTACCCAGAAGATGCACATTTTCCTATCTGTTTTTGATTTTTCGAAATCGCATAGGGCATGGGGCAAAGAGCATACGCAGAACTAAAAGAGTAGCAACCCGAAAATAAAAAATACAAAACCAAAATAAAACCAAAATACTTCTCTGCAAAAAATTTAAAAAATGTGTATTCAAACTTTATACCTCCAGATTTGACTGTAATGGTCGTATCTTGGGAAAACATAAACCTTATAGAGTGAAACGAAAAGTGTTCCTGAATGAAACGTGTGATCTGGATGCAATGGAATAGTATTCTCAGCCCAGAAATGTATGGAAATAACAGAAAATGGAGATGAGGCAACTCAGCTTCACGATCTCGATCTACAACATGAGCGGGTCTTCAAACAGACTCTGATACCATGTTCGACAACACAGGTATTCCAACAGAGGATGAACACCTTCAGCAACCACTAACATAAACAGTTCAAATATCAACACACCAATGTTTTCACATGGTAAAACCCCGACGAGGAAACATCCATAGCCCCAGCCAACACGGCCACTTGGAGCAGTTTATCAATGCAAAGAAAAAGATTACAGAGAGATTTTACAAGAGAGTTTCTCACAATCGATCATCGGCAAATGACCCTCCATGCTCTTTAAATAGAGATCATGGACCAATCGGGTGCTAAGCCATAGATCAATAGTTGTTAAGATCAAGGAGAATGTGAATCGTCAGATCACTCTATGTCGGGAACATATTGTGACCGTCGGATTTCCTAACTACAAATGCATACTAATGCATACTAAAGAAACACACTAGAAAACACACTTTTACCTAATGACACAATAGACCAAATATATCTTAACTAACTCCTAAGTGTCTAAATATCCTAACATAATTTATTGTGTAACTTGTGCAAGTCAGTAGGGCACGAAGAGAAGGAATTCCACACATTCAATCTGATAAGAGAGCACACTTCATAAATGTATAGAATTCAGGAGGAAAGTGCCACGACAGAAGGAGGCGTTCCATAGTATAAAAATCCTAGAGGTTTTAATCTAGGAGGCCAAGGAGGATTTGGCCAAGGTTGAGGCAAAGGAGGGTTTGACAAAGGAGGTAGAGGACCAATAATTTGTTACAATTGTAATCAACCAGGAAATTTAGCTCGTGACTGCCTGAATCCTTGTATAACCTGCACATATTGTAGAGCATTGGATCATGCGACAAAAGACTTTCCTGAATTACTTGTGAAATGGAATGCAAGAGTGAATTAGAACCAAAACTTGAATCATAATGTACAAAATATATCAACAGAGATACGTGACGAAGGACCCAAAATAACAACTTTCATGGGTGGAGGAGCTAGGATAGGGGCTGATGCGAAGAATGGATGGAGGCAGATTCAGAAATGGGTGAGGAAATCAGTAGGACCTACGCCAACATTTAACCCACAAAAAGAAAAAGAGGCATATCAACAGACAATGAAGGAGATACTAGGACTAGATTGGATAGCATCAACATCTTTTGCACCTCATGTGTTTGACATGCCTACGACCTATGGTCGTATTGTCCCAGAAAGGCCGCTTGAAAAGGTAAGTCCTTTGAAAGAATTTATGAAAAGTTGTTTAACATTAATGAAATATGAAACTGCATTAAATTCATTGCGAGGAATGATTGATCATTGCGCGCAAGAATATGAACTTCCTACCATGTAGAGGGTAGTGAATCGAGTACCATGTAAGAAGAGTACAAGTAGAGAGTTTTGACTAAGTGCGCAGATTGGGGAATATGACATGCACCACATCATTTTAGACTTGGGTTCTGATGTAAATGTTTTACCGAAGAAAACATGGGAAATGATGGGAAATCCTATTAATTTTGTCTCTCGTCTATTAACACAAGGATTTGCAGACTGTTTCTTAAAAATTAGACAAAAATTGAGGTTTATCCTCAATTGCATTATGGTGTAAATCATGTGGCATTCTGCCCATGATTTCCACAGGAAAAACAAAAAGATTGGAGGCCTAAGAAACTCAAGCACCCTCTCTCCACCTATCACATCTCCCTTCCCGATATCTCCTCTCCCCTCCCTTCTATACATCACTGAACATACATGATAAAGTGTTGCATAATTGTTTGTTAGATTCAGGGGCATCTCACAATCTCATGCCCAAAATAGTCATGGATGAACTTGGATTAGAGATCACAAAGGCCTACCATGACTTATATTCCTTTGACTCTAGGAAAGTGAAGTGTCTTGGGGTCATCAAAGATCTGGTTGTGACCTTATTTCAGTTGCCCATGAAAAGTGTGGTCATGGACATTATAGTGACTGATGTTCCCCCCAAGTTTTTCATGCTATTGTCATGATCTTGGATAAAAAGACTTGGGGGAACTTTACAAATAGACCTCACATATGCCACCATTCCTGTATTTGGGGGTGAGCATAGAAGACTTTACAGGTAATCTCAGTTGGCCTACATCATTAGTGTTGAAGCAAACCCCACCAACCATCCTTTTTTTTTCTATTGACATTGATTTGGGATCTAGCCTATTACAACTCACCGAGGCTCCTGAAAACCCTCTTAAAATTAGAAAACAATCCATCACTTCTTGTGAAACCCCTCCTCCAACTACCCCTGTTTGGAAGATGTTCTTTTATGGAGCCTCTTCTAAGAAAGGTGTTGGTGTCGGAGTGGTCTTTGTTTCACCTTGTCAAGAGACTGTACCTTTGTCCTACAAGATAGAATTTGAAACTACAAATAATGTGGTAGAGTATGAAGCTCTTGTTTTGGGTTTAAGGGATGAAAAATACATGGGGATTGAAGAGCTATTAGTATTTGGGGATGCAGAACTAATTGTTATCAGATCAAAAATATGTATCAAGCCAAGCACCCTAGGCTTAAGACTTACAAAAATGAATTATGGGACCTAGTTGACAGTTTCTTCCTAGATTTCAACATTTCATTTATTCCAAGAGAGGAGAATACCATAGATGATTCTTTGGCTATTTCAGCAAGCCATTTCAGAGTCTCATTGCCACCTAAACTCAAGTATGATGTAGGGGTCAAATACAAACCCTATGTACCTGACAATATCAAGCATTGGAAGGTGTTTGAGGATGATAATGAGATCAAAAAGTTTCTTGAGTCTGTTGATGAGTTCTTTGCATTACATATTGATCATGATCATGATTATGAAAGTAGTCCTCATGATGATGTATTTTTAAATAAAATTGCTAATCACCATATTGTTCAACTACCTAGCAACCACATTCTGAAGGGACTAGTTCCTTTAGAAAGGTTGTTCGATGGGAATGATGTGGTAGTAAAGGTTAAAGGCTTAGTTGATGATGTTGATATAACTGAGTACAATATAGGTACAAAGAAAGATCCCAAATTTGTCAAGTTGTCAAGCAACTTGTTAAGAGAGCAAAGAGCCGAATATGTTGAGTTGTTGAAAGAGTTCACTGATCTGTTTTCCTGGACATATGAAGATCTCAGGACATATGACACAAATATCATTGAGCACAAGATCTCATTGAAGGAATAGTACAAGCCATTTAGGAAGAATTTGAGACAAATTAATCCTATGTTGCTGCCCATTATGGAGAAAGAAGTAAAAAAACTTTTGGATGCCCAGATTATCATTCCTTTGAGGTATTTTGAATGGGTGGCCAACTTGGTCCCAGTGAGAAAGAAAAATGGAGAAATCAGACTTTGTGTGGATTTCCGAAATCTGAACAGAATCTCTAAGAAAAACAATTACCCCTTGCCCAAGATGGAACACATATTACAGAGGGTGATAGGGGCATCCAAAATGTCTATGATTGATGGATTTTCTGGCTACAATCAAGTCTCTGTCTTGCCTGAAGACAGAGAGAATATAGCCTTCACCACTCCTTGGAGTACATTCATGTACGCTAAGATGCATTTTTGATTGATGAATGCAGAAGAAACCTTTCAACGAGCCATGGACATAGATTTTATTGGAGAGAAGGACAAGTTTGTAGTCATTTATTTGGATGACATAACATTGTTCTCACAATCTGATAAAGAACATTATGATCATCTGAAAAGAGTCTTCTTGAAATGTAGAAGATTTGGCCTCTCTCTAAATCCAAACAAATCATTATTTGCCATGAAAGAAGGGAAATTATTGGGGCACATTGTGTCAGCTGAGGGAGTAAAGATTGATTCAAGTAGGGTAGAAGCTATCCAAACTTTGTCACTCCCTAGATCCAAGAAATAAGTTCAGTCTTTCTTGGAGAAAATTAATTTTCTAAGAAGGTTTTTTTCAAATTTTGTTGAGTTGGTCAAATTTATCACAGCCATGTTGAGGAAGGGAAATGAGATCAAGTGGACTTCTGAAACTCGTAATTCTTTCAATCAGATAAAGAAGGCCTTGACTGAAGCACCTGTGCTTATCAGTCTTGACTACTCTAAGGAGTTTCTGATTTTCTCTTTTGCTTCATCTGACACAGTAGCAGTCATTTTATTGGATAATAATGATGAAGGGATAGAGAAACCCATTTCCTTTTTCAGTAGGGCAGTGAGAGATGCTGAAATAAAGTATGACATCATGGAAAAACAGGCCTATGCTTTGGTTAAATCTCTCAAATCTTTCATAGTTTATGTGCTACATTCAAAATTCATCGCATATGTCCCTTCAACTTCTGTGAAGGAGATCCTCATTCAGCCTAACATAGACAGAAGAAGGAGTAAGTGGATTGCCAAGATCCTTGAATTTGATCTTGAAATAAAGCCCACCAAATTGGTTAAAGGCCAAGGTTTAGCTAGGTTGTTGGTTGAATCTAATTACAAATCCTTGGGGGTAAATTTCATCAATAGTTATTCAGAGACTCAAAAAGATGAGTTGTCTAATGAAGATCCTCAAGTCACACCCCCATTGGTAGGATGCACTTGGTACAAGGACAATATATTTTTGCTACAAAAGTTGCAGCCTCCTGATGGCATGGAAAAGAGCAAGGTAAGAGCTTTAAAGCTCAAATCAATTAGATATTGTCTGATTGATCAAGTCTTATATTGGAAAGAACCTTTAGGAGTGCTATTGAGGTGTATATACCCACAGGAAGCCCAAAAGATCATGTATGATTTTCATGACAATTTATGTGGGGGGCATCACTTCTGGAGAACCACAACCTACAAGATTCTCAGGGCTGGATATTTTTGGCCTAGCCTCTTAACTTATGTTTTTTCTAAAATCAGGGCTTGTGTTAAGTGTCAGAAGTTCTCTGGAAAGTTGCAGCTCAAGTCTTTTCCATTGAATCCTGTGCTAGCTTCAAGACCTTTTCAACAATGGGGCCTATATTTTATTGGGGAAATCCACCCTGCTTCAAGTGGTCAGCATAGATGGATCTTGACTACCACAGACTACTTTACTAAGTGGATAAAAGCTATCCCCACAAGAAATGCTTCCCACAAAGTAATCATTGGTTTTCTTGAGGATATTGTGGCAAGGTTTGGTTGTCCAAATAGAATTGTCACTGATAATGCTTCAGCTTTTAAGGTTGAACCACTGATTAAGTTTTATGAACAGTTTGGAATCACATTGATTCACTCAACTCCTTACTACCTGCAAGGGAATGGACTGACAGAGTCCTCTAACAAGAGCCTTATTAAGATCATCAAAAGATTGTTAGAGGACAATAAGAAAGCATGGGATTCAAAGATTAAATTTACTCTATGGGTTGACCGAGTGACAACAAATAGATCTCTTGGTGTCTCTCCTTTCCAGATTGTGTATGGAGTTGAGGCCATCTTTCCTTCTCAGCTCGCTTTGTCTGTGGAAAAATTCTTCCAAGATTACCAAGGAGAACCAGATGATATGATTAGAAGAATACAACAACTGGTATAAGTGCATCAGACTAGGGAGCAGCTACTAGACAAAGCACATGACCATCAACATAAGATCAAGCAGGAATTTGACAAGAAGGTAAACAAAAAGGATTTCTAGCTTGGAGATCTAGTACTCAAGTGGGATGCACCTAAACAAGATAAAGGCAAGCACGGTAAATTTGAGGCCTTATGGATCTGCCCCTTCAAAATTTTTGAGGTTTTTTCAAATAACACTTACAAGTTGCAGGATTTGGAGGATACTGAAGTTTTTGGTAGCCCTGTAAATGGGAATATTTTGAAGAAATTTTTTACTTAAGCCATGAGTGGCTTCCCATGTCATTGTAAATATCATTTTTCTTTTGTTTTTGGTTTTTATAAGTGACTCCACAGCCCAATACTAAGGCACTGAAACTGCAAAAGGAGTTCTTAGAGCCTCACAGGGAGGTATCTATCCCCCATGGAGCCCATATGTTAACACAAGGATATGCAATTTTTTTCTTAAAAATCAGACAGAAAATGAGGTTTACCCTTAATTGCATTATGGTGTAAATCATGTGGCATTCTGCCCATGATTTCCACAGGGAAAACGAAAAGATTAGAGGCCTAAGCAACTCAAGCACTCTCTCTCCACCCATCACATATCTCTTCCTGATACCTCCTCTCACCTCCCAACACCTGTCCCACTCACATTCCAATATCCCTTACACATCACCTCCTCCCCACCTATCACACATCCCTCGTTCCTCTGCCACCTCTGCCTTTCCCTTGCTACCGCAACCTTGTCCTAGCCTCCGCTCCCCCCAATCGCTTCCTTCCACACGGTCGTCGCTCACTCATTTGGCCATGCGAGTTTTCTCCAAGCACCTCACTCCACATCACCCCTGTGCATAAACTATCAGATTTACACCTGCAAAGCTCACATTGGTCACAAACAAAGACCATTCATGGCCTCGACGCATCAGGATGGACTCGCATAAGTCATTGGAACCGTCTGAGAACAGTTATGGGTGTAAGGCCTAGTCCTAATCCCAATGAAGATAGTTATTGAAGATTGTGGGAAATAGTAGAGACCTCGCCTCATCGCACAAATGAAAAACGTTGCAGAGAGCAGCCATGAAGGCGCACTTATGATCTGAAGCTTCCTTATGGGAAATTTTTCTTCTAAAGAACATAACTATGCCTGGATCGCGTATGATATCATGAGGTTTGCACAACCTGACAGAGTGGGCATTGAATTAAGGATTTGAAGGCAGTGATCTGATCACATTCCTGGTGGTTGCAACATTTTAGTATATATAGGCAGTTTTGATATTTTGTTAAGGTCGAATGGTTGAGCTAGGCTCCCTGCTATTGTAATATTTTGATTGAGAACAACTGGTTCTCTGGTTATGTATTTGTTTTTTGAGACATTTTGATTAATCTAAGTCACCTTTCTTACTCCATCTTAGTTTCCTCTGATACTGAGAGAGTTCATGTTTGATTGATTCACATGGATTGTTGTAACTATATTATGATAACTGTTTGATTATAATACTGTTATGATTTCTTTCAGCTTCCTTGAAATTTGAATCCAAGAGGACCTTGTGTTTAATTTTTTTCTCCTTAGGCTGCTGGAAAATATGATGTTCATAGTAGACCTCTACACCTTTCTCACTAAATCTTCCTCCTACTCAGCCTTAATCCAACTTACTAATTGAAGTTGATTCAATACCTCAATGGTTGGTGCATGCTAGTCTAGATTTCTGAGTTAGAATGCTATTATTATTGAGTTTTCTCCATTTGACCACTCAAAACTCAATTACTTGTGACATATAAACTGATGGGTACTAGGCTTACCTTAAATGCAATCTCAAGGTGACTTCTAGTGCCAACACCGTCCAACTAGGATTGGTGAACCAACACAAGATAATACCAATTGGTTGATTGTTAGGCGTACCTATAAATATAGATGGGGTGCGTAGTATAGCAAATTTCAAATTCATCGAAATAATGGACAATAGTCAACCATACCCAGTGCTAATGATGCTTGAATGGGACTTTGACAATCAGAATATTATTAATCTAAAGAAAAGGGAAATGATATTTTAAGTGGCAGACTTGAAGGTTACTGCACCATTGGATCTGACGGAAGGAAAGAGGTATATAGAACTAGCGAAGGGGAATGAAATTGATAACCTATATAATATGACTGCATGAATGGATGAATACGTTAATCTGAATTCAGATGACACACTAAGTTGGAAAATAATTAGCTCATGTGCGTCCAATTAAGAGGAAGGTCTGGAACATTGGAAACAAAGGATGCATGAAGTATCAACTAGACAGTGTGCTCGCATTACTCGATGGTTTTTTTGGATTGGAACAAAGTTATTTGATCCACCCAAGTATGATTGTTTGACCGATATAGTTTCTTTTGTAAAGGCGTTTGAGTTGCAGATACCCGAACAACAAATCTTGTTGCCATTAGATGTTGTCTTGAAAGCCACTCCAACTAGATGGTGGGATTTACATGAAGAAGGAATAAAAGACTAAAAGCAGTGTAAAAGTTTAATGCAAGTTAGATTTGGTACTAAGGTTGAGTATATTGCGACGCAGAAGTATACATGAGTAAGTGATCCGACAAATCATATTGGGCAATGTAGCAATATATGGAGTCTGATACCAAATGAGGAATGGACACATCAATTCATACATACATTGGAGACGATCCCCAATAAATGGTATCTGGAACTAGAAATGTGTAGACAAACAACGAACTAGGACACACTAACTCAAAGGTTTAAGGTAACATTTAATTTTGAAAATGAATCCCTATTAGTAGATGCAACTTTGCAGGTTATTAGAAAAAGTATTTTTTCAATAGAAGAGCCAATGGAGATAGTACCTATGTGTAGTGCGCACAAAGCTTATATGATAGTTCATGAATTACTGGAATGCTATAATGTTACTCAAGAAAATCAGGATGAGGAAGATCAAAAAAATATACAAGTACCTGAAACCAAGGGGGAACATGCAGTAGAAGGTTTGGAGCTTGGATCCATTGTGTATGCACAACCATTAATGATGCGTAAGGCAAATATTGGAACAAAAGATAATCCGAAGTTTCCGCAAGTAGGAGACTACTGAAATGATGAAACTATGGAAAAGATTGCAAACTTATTGCGTGATTACCATGATATATTCCCAACACTTTTTCATAAATGAAGGGGATAGATGGTGAGCTAAGAGAAATGAATATCCCTTTGAAACTAGATTCTAAGACAATAAGATAGTTGCCCTACAGACTCAATCCAAAATATAAAGAAAAGGTGAAGGCAGAAATAGACTGAATGTTAGAAGCAAGAATAATTGAACCAGTAGTAGAATTAGAATGCATAAGTCCAATGGTAGTGAAATCCAAGAAAACAGGGGGAATCATAATTTTTGTATACCTAAGAAAGTTTAATGATGCATGTCTGCATGATCCATTTCTGACACCTTTTGCATATGAAGTACTAGAGAATGTAGGGGGGCAGGAGGCCTACTCTTTCATAGATGGATTCTTAAGATATCACCAGATAAAGATTTCATAGGAAGATAGACATAAGACTACCTTTGTGATATATTGGGGAAGCTACCAATACACAGTGATGACTTTTGGGATGAAGAATGCACCAACAATTTTTTCGAGAGTAGTTGTCGCAACTTTTAAGGAGTTTATTCATAAGTTCCTTGAAGTTTATCTAGATGATTGGATTGTGTTTAGTATATTGAAAGATCATATAGAAGTAATGATATTAATGTTGGATAGGTGTAGACAATGTCAAATTTCATTGAATTTGAAGAAATGTATTTTTTATGCACCTTTTGGCATTTTGTTGGGCCATGTGGTATACAAGCAAGGCTTATCAGTGGACCCTACCAATATTGCAGTGATTTTGGACTTACCACCACCTACATCAGTAAGAAAGTTAAGAGCAACATTGGGCCATACATAATACTAGAGGAAGTTTATTAAAGGATACACACAGATTACAACACCTATGGAGAAGTTGTTGAAGAAAGAAGTTAAATTCCAGTGGAATGAGGATTTCCATAAAGTTTTGGATACATTGAAGTAGAAGTTAGTGACAACGCCAATTTTGATATTCCTGGATTGGAAGAAGGAATTTCATGCTCATGTGGATGCGTCGTCCATAGATTTAGGAGAAGTATTATCTCATCCAGGGGGAGGAGAGATAGATCACCATCCAATTGCATTTGCAAGTAGAAAGTTGTCAACAACAGAAAATAACTACACTACGATAGAACGAAAGGGATTGGAAATGGTACATGCATTGTAGAAGTTTAGACACTATTTACTAGGTTCTCATTTCAAGATGTATACAAACCATTCTTCACTAAGACACTTAGTGAACAAACTAGTGTTGGGGAGGAGAATTTTCAGATGGTTACTTTTGTTCCAAGAATATGACTTTGAGGTCATCATTAATCTAGGAACATTGAATGAAGGACCAGATCACTTATCGCGCATTCTATCAGGGGAAGATGCAGGAAACCTAGATGATAGCCTATTGGATGTGCATCTATGTGCAGTTACAATGGTGGATGACTACTTTGCAGACATTGTGCAATTATTAAGTACGAGAATGGCTCCATCAAACACGATAGTTGTGCAAAATAAATAGCTAGTGGTTAAGGAAACAAACTATCATATAATCGCATGAAACGTATACAAGTTAGGCGCAGATGGGATATTAAGGCGATGTGTGTTAGAGCATGAAAGGCCAATGATATTATTGGGAGCGCACAAAGGTATTGTAGGAGGACACTATGCAGGTAAAGCGACATGGAAGAAGATTTTGTGTGTAGGGATCTAGTGGCCCACAATTCACAAAGATGCTAAAGAATAATTCCATGCATGTGATGTTTGTAGGCGTTCGATAAATGGGAAATCGAATTTGTGGGACTGATCAATCCACTAGCCAGGATATCAAAGGCTAGGTATATCATAATTGTGACAGAGTATTTGACCAAATGGGCAGAAGCAACACCAGTCACAGACTGCAACACAATTTCTATTTGAGAATGTAGTTACAATATTTGGATTCTCACGTATTTTCCTAAGTGATCAAGGGATGCACTTCTTGAATAAGACAATTGAAACATTGACTAAGGAGTTTCAAATTCACTATCAGAGGAGCACATCGTAGCACCCTTAGGAAAATGGGATAGTAGAATCCTTCAATAAAATTTTAGAAAATGCTCTGAAAAAGGTATGCAATGTAGGAAGGGACTACTGGTACTTTAGAATCATTGCAGTATTATGGGCATATAGGACTACAAGAAAAAAATTGACATGACAGACACCTTTTAGATTGGTATATGGACAAAAAGGCATGTGCACGTGCAGTCCATAGATCACAAGGACTAACACTTGATAAAGTTGCTTTTTAGCCTGCTGGAATTCGGATACATGGACTTGTCTACACAGCACTGTCTCGTGTTAGAAGCATAGAGTCCTTGTATTTACTAAGTCCTCTCACAAAAGATAACTTCAAAGTGAAACAGAAAGTTGAAATTGAAATGGAATGACTGAGGACCATCGCAAAATGATAATTGCATTATGATTACCAATCCATACAAACAAATTCATCTATATCAATTCTCTCGCTTAACACACGCAGATTAAATGCACACATGGATGATATACTGAATGACTATGATATAATGCAATCTGATATTATGTGCTTGCAAGAAACACACATGGCATTATGCACACAGAACAAACAATTCCCAAATTACAATTGCAGATCAAGTTACATTACACATGGGGTCATGATACTAGTGAAAAAGAATCTACCAATTTTGGACAATATACATATCGAAGAAAACAATGTTGAGCTAGTGCTTGCAAAAAAAATTTCTCATGAAATTTTTTTTACTCATGAAACAGAAGTTGCAATACTGAATCTATACGCTGCTCCCCATGCAGCATTCTCCAACATAGTACATGTTATTTCCAATGCATTGACCCATTTCCATCTGAACGAACCCATTGTACTTGTAGGAGACTTCAATATCGATATGCTACAAAATATTGCCAGAACAAAAGAATTGGAAAACTACATTTGCAGATATAGTCTCCGCTTTCTTATGAACAACACAGTCCATCTGCAAAATGCACCGATTGACCATGTCTGGTCCAATTTGCCCATTCCTCAATATAGTATGTTTGTCTTAGACACATATTGGTCTGATCACGATACAATTAGTATTGCACTTGAATTATGACATATACATTAAAGTTATTGCAAACTCATATTTGTATGTTTCAAAGCATATATGTATCTCTGATTTGTACACACATCGCTCTAGACGGTGTTCTACTCGAATTATAAAATTTACATTGTGCAGTGGTAAAAAAAAAAGGTACATCCTCCCAAAAACTATTTCTGACTCTATTCAACGTATTTTTATTTTTTTTTGTATATGTACATAGTAGTTGTCTTTTTCTTAACATCTGAACTTATGTTCATATCCGTTTTGCTTTGTACTTTTGTTCATAGGAACAGATAGGAAAAGTAGAGGATGCAAAGAACTCCTACCCACACACGTAGACCAAACCATGCAAAGGTGCACCCTTTTCCTGCCCGTGTTCCACAATAAACAGTTTTTCGTTTACTTTCTCTGTGTTTGTCAAACTTATTTGCAGCTATGTTTTTTTTGGTTTTTTTTGTTTTGCGCGTAGAGCAACTACCCTACACATCCGCCATCCAACAGATGCAATGTTGGGCTAGCCACCCTGCAAGTCCACTTGTGAATTTCTATATCGCCCAACCATAACGGCTATTCGCGGGACAGGAAACATTAGAGGCATATTGTGCAGCTCGCAAGTGCGCAATCCAAATAATGGCGTCTAAAATCTCAGCCACCCCGCAAGTCCTCCTGTCAAATTGTATATCGCGGAACTGTATGTGCTATTTGTAGAACATGGAACAATAGAAATCTTTTTTTGACCCCTCCTACCCGAGAACCCGCAAGTATGGAATGCGATATGGGTACATGGTGTATAAAATCTGATTTCGATACTTAATAAAGGTACATATCTAATTTTGCCTCATTTCTACACACACCAGTCTGGTAACCACGGAGTTGGCGTTGCACATGAATTATGAAATATGCACTGGGAGTCAGACGAAGCCAAGTCCGCGATCCAAATAAGTGGCTAAGTGTGGAATAAGGGATCTTTGCATATTTGATATGTATTGCTCATTTTTGGGATCCCACTAGCCCTGGAGTAGAATGTTGAGCCGGCCAGAATGCAAACCTGCTTGTCAAATTATTGTCATAAGCTATTTGTAAGTAACCTAGCAATAGAGCCCCGTTTTTTACCCCGCCAGCCCGAGAACCTGCGATCCAGAAACTGTCAATGGTCTATAAAATATAAGCCAACCCGCAAGTCCCCTTGTCTATTTGTATATCGTGGAACTGTGTGTGCTATTTGTAGAACACCAAACAATAGAGGCATTTTTTTGAGCCCGCCTGTCCGAGAACCTGCCATCCCGAAAGTGGAAAAGTATGGAATGACATCCGTACATTGCTTCGCTGAACAATTCCAACTCATGCAACCTCAGCATTGTAAACTCATCAGTTTCATTATGCACTTTCACACTTGGCCATTCCTTCCTTGCTTGCTCTTCCTCGTGCCCGTCACCTTCGCATATCTGCATAATAAGAAATAGTGTTTATATATATATATGTGTGTGTGTGTGTGTGTGTGTGTGTGTCTTCTTTCTAAATCTTTAATGCTAACAGGTCATCGTGCAGGCATCGTCTAAGTTGTCATTGATGCACGCAAGGCTCGAGAAGTTCTACCATCAATGCAATTTATGCAAAGGATTTTCTTATCCCTTCCCAGTCTTAATTTCAAACACCATGGAATGTCATTCGCATGCCGCCAACTTGCTTCCTTCTGAAAACCTCCAATATCTTCCAAGTCTTAATTTGAAATACTATGGAATGCCATTCGCACTCTGCCACCTTGGTTCATTCACGAAACCTTCACTCCTTAAATCCTCTTCGTTGTAACTGCCACCTTCGCACTTCTAATTATGCAATAATTAAGCTTTACTTCTAACAGATCATCACATAGTACACATAGATATTGTCATTAATGAGGATATTTTCCATTCGCACGCATGGAAGCAATGTTTCTGGGGGATTATATTGTCCCCTCCAGCTCTTCATTTCAAGAAGCATCTGGAGCAAATCAACGTTTCGACAAAGTATTGGCACCAGCTCTACAACATTTTTGTAGAAATATAGTGAACATCTTCCTCACAACCTTCCCGTGCAGAAGAAGGGAAAAAGAATTGCAAAGGAGGCAGAGTAGACCGAAACTTACAGTGAAAACATGGATCTTGATGCTGATCTGGAAAGCATATTTTGCAACCTTGATCAGCCCGCAGACAGAATTCAGCCTACCTGCTCAATGGACATGGTTGATACCCTAATTTTTTATGAAGATGAATCCTACATATTCCAGAATGTTGTTTTTGAATCCGAATCAAAAAAATTATTCATTGAAAAAAAGATGTAAATAATAACCAAAGAATACATCATTCAGAACTTGACCTTGCCAATATGCAGGCGTCCAAAATCTCTCAACTTCACATGGCAACCGAAGATGCTCTTCATGGTTCCGTTGGACTCATTGAAGCTGAAAATGCCAGACTAAAAAACCACATTAAGAAATTAGAGGAAGCTTTGTTTCCTATGCCATTGCTTCACAGTTCTTTGCGAATAGCAATGCCTACTACTACGTTCACTCCTGCAACAAATCTAAAAGGGTCCTCCAGCTTCCTCGCATCCTGTAGAGGATATGTCAAGAAAAATATCAACAAAATAATGGAACTGATTACGAAGGCCTGAGAAACATCACAGAATATGGATTCCCTGGGGAGCAGGGCACATAACTTGCTCCTACTTTTGTAGACGGATTTAAAAAATGAAGAAAGTTTGTATGTGCACACGGTCATCCCTTTTCCCTTTCATGTCAACAACATGGCAGAGACCAGAAGAAGACAACATGATCTCCCTTCCAATAAACGGCTCACTCAACTAGAAGCATGTTGGAAAAAGAAAGTGAAAAATCTGTATGTCATCGTCCAGTTATGTGAGCAAGCAATATCAAAGAAAGAAACATTATTGGAAAAGCTCACCAAAATAGACTTAGCAGGAAACACAAACGGCTTCCAGGACCCCAACTTAATCCTCAACTCATTGGTGTCAACCAAGCAAGTTTTCGATAAACAAGTTGATAATTTGAAAGCCTTGTCTTTAGAAAATTTTTACAGCATTATTGAATATCATGAACAAGAGGTGCACAATTGGCTAGTCTGGTATTCGGTACAGAATGTAGACATCAATGAAACTCTGTGCAAACTTTCAATTGATCGAAGCGAATTAGAAAATGAAGTTTTCAACATTCAAATCCACAATGACATCAACGTCGCCCCTTTGAGAAACTATATTGAAGAGAACTTGAAGTGGGTCATTGCCTAAATCCAACAGGGAAATGCATAGTTATTTCTTTATCAATTCAGTTATTCCAACTTCTCTGAGTAGAAATCTATAGCCAAAAAATGATCTTACCATTTCTACTTTTAAGGTATTACATTCTACCATGTCCAACTCTTTTCCACAGTCCTATTTCTTGTACATATTTCTGTTATGGTCCATGGGAGCCCCAATCCCAGTCTATATGACAAACACATTTACATTTCCAAGGATATGTAACAAACTATTAATTTTTTCATATACTCCAAATAAAACCATTCTTTTGTCTGCTTATATATTTACGTGTTCCTAGATTTTTATCTTCAGCCATGCTGAATGTGAAGACATTCTGTTTAATTTATCTCAATTCTCTTTTTTTCCTATGCATCTTTTCTTCGGCCTAGTTATTTTCAAAATAAAGTATGAAATAAATCACTGACTCAAATTTGAGATATCATCTTTCAGATATATATATATATATATATATATATATATATATATATATATATATATATATGTGTGTGTTTCTTTAAATTTCCAGGAATATCTAACAGGTTTCATTATTTTTTATATAAATGTCATGAAATTGTGTTCGCTACTTTTTTTGTACTCAAACGTCTAGACAATATGTCATTTGTTGAATCTTTACCACATGTGCTTCATACTTTTGCCACAAAAGCCCTTAAAATTTAAATAGTTCGCAAATCCGCTTCTCAATTTGTATATCACCAAACTGTGGGTGGTATTTAAAAAATTGCATACTTAGTATGTGTAATTTATTCTCTCCAGGAACCTATAATTTGATACATTTCAATTTCTTATATCCACTAGCCCTTGTTTTAAAGAAAACTAATTCGGGAATGCTATTTATTTGGTCCTTTTGTCCACCACCCTTTGTAACAGACGTTGGCAGCAGGACATGAAACAACAGAAGCTCCATTTTCAGGTCCCTAGCCCGAGAACCCACGATCCAAAAACTGGACAAGTTTCGATTCAGGGTTCCCTCCATGCTCTAATTCGGGAATGCTAGTTTTTTTCCTGCTTTTATGTGTTCGTAAAATTTCATAGATAGTATGTACATAGAGTTACGTATTTGCTATGTATAGTTTATGGTCTCCACGAACCTATAATTTCATAAATTTCAGCTTCTTGTGTCAATGAGTATCTGTTTTAAAGAAAACCAATTCACGAATGCTATCTATTTGATCCTTTTGTCGACGACCCTGTATGCCTATGTAAAGAAAATTGATTTGCGAATGCTAAATTTTTTGAACACAAGCCCCTTAAAATTCAAATAGTCTGCAACTCCAATTGTCAATCTGTATATCGCGGTACTGTCGGTGCTATTTGTAGGACACAGACCCGCAATCCAAAAACTGGTCAACTCAAGATCCCGCTCTTTTAAAGAAACTAATTCGGGAACGTTTTTTTTTTCATGCTTATGTTAACCAGCCTATGTAATAGACATCAGTACTATGTTTTTTTCCTTTCTTTCTTCACCAGCATATGTAAAAAGAAAAACTAATTCGAAAATGCTAAACTTGTTTTAATTAATTATAAACGATTTTATTGATATTAAAATAAGTTATTGAGTTTATTATTTCAATTTGCTTATTCGACACGAGCCTCTCCAAATTCAAATACTCCGCAAGTCCAATTGTCAATATGTATATCGCGGAACTCTACCTGCTATTTGTAGCACAAGGAACAACAAAAGCCCACATTTAAGGTCTGCAGCCCGATAACCCGCCTAATTCCGCAACACAATTTTTTACATGCTTATGTTCACCACCCTGTGTAATAGACGTCAGTACTATTTTTTTTTCTTTTTTTTTCCACCAGCATATGTAAAAAGGAAAAATGTTTTCGGAAATGCTAAACTTGCTTTATTTAATTATAAATTATTTTATCGATACAAAAATAAGTTATTTAGTTTATTATTTCAATTTGCTTATTCGACACGAGCGACTTCAACTTCAAGTAATCCACAAGTCCGACTGTCAATATGTATATCGCGGAACTCTAGGTGCTATTTGTAGACCACAGAACAACCGATGCCCAATTTGCAGCCCGCCAGTCCGACAACCCGCGATCCATAAATTTCAAATAGTCTCCAAAATAGCTTCTCAATTTGAATATCGCGGAACTCTTGAAGCTATTTGTAGGCAACGGAACAACACAAGCACAATTTTCAGCCCGCAACCTTGACAACCCTGGATGAAGCTTCCGTGCTTGCTCTATATATCTACTTCATCAAATCACATATTTTATTTTTGTAGGCCACGGAACAACAGAGGCCCGATTTTCAGCCCGAGAACCCGTGATCCAAAAATTCAACTAGTCCGCAAAACTGCTTGTCAATTTGTATATCGCGGAAGTCTAGGTGCTATTTGTAGACCACCGAACAACAGGTCCCCAGCCCGACAACCCGCGATCCAAAAACTAGCTAAGTCAAGAACCCGCTCTTTTTAAGAAAACTAATTCGGGAACGCCATTGTTTCCATACTTATGTTCACCACCCTATGTAACAGACGTTAGTACTTTTGATTTTTGTTTTTTTGTCCACCAGCATATGTAAAAATGAAAACTTATTTGGGTAACAACAGAAGCCCGATTTTCAACACGACAGCCCCAAAACCCGCGATCCAAAAATTCAAATAATCTGCAGGACCGCTTGTCAATTTGTATATCGCGGAAGTGTCCGTGCTATTTGTAGACCACGGAACAACAGAAGCCCAATTTTCAGTCCAGCACCCTGACAACCCGAAAACCCATGTCAATTCTGCACCAAACACTTCTCCAGGAACCTAGGTAACATACGTTACTACTAATTTTTTTATGTTTTTTGTCCACGACCGTATGTAAAACATATGTTAAGAATACTATTTTGTATACGATGCCCTTAAAATTCTAATACTCCGCAAATCCGGTTGTCACTTTGTATATTGCGGAACTATTTTTTCCGCTTTTTTCCCACGTACCCATGTACTTCAACTCCCTGCCCACGTGTCTCCTGACTTTAACTTCATCTTGCTCGAGGCAGCGCACCATTACTCTGAATGTGGTCCGCTCTGCCTTCACATCCTTTCAACGGAACTCGTTGGGCCTTTACTCTACGCGTGTGACCATTTATGGAAACTCACCAGCTCCACATAACTATTAAATAAAATGAACCTGCGACTTCACCTACACGCCACTCCGTAATTGCTGGGTTGCATTGGTTATGTACCAAACATTAATAATTTTTGATAAATTTCAAATAAAACTAATTCAGGAATACCACGTGTACTGCAACTTGCTACCCACGCGTTTACTCTGCATCCAACCTGGCAGGGACTACGCTGCCATGCAACACTTGTTTGGAATGTGATTAGTTGTAAAGATAAATGTTGTATCTGTATTCAGTCAGCGATGAAAAGAATTGTTTGGTAATAAAAATAATAATTTATCTCTCAGTAAATAATGCTCTGTAATAAGTCTTTTAGCCAGACCCACCGTTATGCAAACTCTCCTTGTTACTACCGCAAAGCGATTTTAATATCTCGACTTAATTTAAATATTGTTAATTGTGGATCTTGCCCGAAGGCAAAATCTTACCCTGTTTGGAGTGAAGTCAATATTCGGAGTGTAACCTGTATGTTCCACCGACAGAAATACTTATTATGGATTAATATGCATTAAAATTATGGAGCAGGATGCTTTCGAGAGTTTAACTTAATATTGTAAAACGTTGGAGAACTTACCAAAGGTCAAAAATTCCACTTATAAAATCTGATTTACTTTTGTAAGAATCCATTAGTGTAATGGTTGAGTATTGAACATTGCTTCTTGAAACACTAAGGTATTTGTGGCAGCATTAACTAATTGTTTGTAAAGGCACACCTTATCTAATTGGTTGCTAGAGGAAGTTTATTTAGTTATCACAAGAAATGTAAGTGGGAAATTATATAGGGCTTCTTCTTGTTGTTGTAATTAGGATATTTAATTATAATACATTTTTGGAATCTTGGTTAATCAAAGTTATCATAAATAAACAAGTGGCAGTAATATAAAGAGGGAGAGTTGAGAGAATTATGTTCTTAGGTCTTAGTTCATATTATTACTAAATTATTCCTTTACAATGAAATTGTTAGTTAGTTCTCTATACAACACTCATTATCTTTCAATTTGAAAGAAATTAAAGGACTAATTTTCTATAGATTTGAGGTAAAAGTCAATATATTAAAGGTTATTGTTTTGTAGAAATTTACTAAATTTTAAGTTAGTTTGTAGATGTCCTTATTGTATAGAGTAAACACTTGGGAATCCTTTAGTTAGAAACCTATTTTCAGTAATTGGATAACTCTTAATAAATGTTATAATCCAAATAAACTAATGGATGTTATCAATGAAAACTTGTATAATTTATATAATTGACTCATCATGCTTGAGGTTTTAAAATTGCCTTAATGGAATTGTCTTCACTTTTATTGTAAGGTTCCATAAGTGATATAAATTGATTCATCAAATTATGGTATGTTGATTAGAAATGATGATTACTTGTGAACTATTCTCGTTTTTAGTTGTGCTTGCTTATCAAATTGTCACATTAATTGTTTCTTAAGTTTGTGTTTGTATTAGAATAATGTAAAAAGTATATATATATATATATACCCTACTTCGTTATTACCACTTATCTATCATTTGTTTGAAGGGTTTTTACAAGTATAGGATTGGAGTTACGGGATTTAGATACCTCCTCGTTCCTCAGAACAGTCGCCATTCCTGAGACCTTAACTGGTCAAAATCAATCAGATGAATCATGGACTTGAGCGTTGATTATGTGTCTTAGATGTCCTAACCTTGCAGGGTAGGTTGGCGGGTAGACATCTCTTGTTACCTTGAGGTAATATGGTTGATCTATGAATAATAGTGATGTTGTATCTGATTCTTGTTGTTTAGTGTTGTAGATGTTAGTAGAGTGTGTAAATATTGTAGTATGTTATTGTCACATATCACTTGTCCTAACAATTGTTTCAAGAAAATTAAAATTACCACTATTGTACTCACTTACATTTATGTCTTAATGAAGGGGTCTTTACAGAACAATAGTAGTTCTTCGGAAGTTGGTAATGGAGACAATAAAAAAGAGGTTGGTATGGATGATTACTTACGGGATACGACTGCCATGGAGACAATGTTGTTAGACGTATTCCAAAACGATGAGCTAGGGGATGATGCTCATATCAGTAATACCATTTTCGAAAGCCTGAAATCTGCTTCCACCACCCCTCTCTTTGGAACTAGTGCCCAATCAAAGTATACCTAGCTTGGGACAACAATGTTATTGTACAACATGAAAGCAAAGTTCGGCATGCCAAACACATGTTTCTTGACAATATTGAGGTAATTGACCAACAAGTGCCTTATATTAATTTTGAGAAATCTTGTCACACAATCAACATTAGAAATGGTTAATTTTATAAACATTAAATGACCTTATACATTTTTATTTCCCACTAACTGCAGGATATTGAAAGATAAGGTTCTTCCTAGTGATAATGTTTTGCCTAGTAGTTGCGAAGAGGCAAAGAAGTTGTTGAAAATGTTGGGTGTTGAGTATATATCATATCATGCATGTTTGAATGATTGTATTCTATATAGAGGAGAATATGGAGACAAAGAGATATGTTTGAAATGTGGGTATGACAGGTACCATAAATCAAATAAAAATGGTAAATCGCACGATCCTCCTCGTAAGAAATTGAGGCACATGCCTATAATCCCAAGGATTCAAAGTCTCTTTCGTTGCAAAGAATTAGCTATGTTGCAGGGATGGAATGGCTTGCACAGAAGTGAGTCGAGAGTTATGTGAATCCCAACAGATTCATTAGCCATGAAGCATATAGAGAATACATGGCCAGAAAAATTCAAGGATGAAGTACGAAGTCTACGACTCAGCATATCAACGAATGGTGTGAACCCATATTCCCTCCAAAAAACCAACTATTATGTTTGTATTGTAGTAGTAATCAATAGCAATATCCCCCCATGGTTGTCCGTGAAGAATGAACATCTTATATTGGCTCTTATAGTCCCTGGAATAAGACAAGTGAAGAATATGGATGTCTACCTACAACCATTAGTAGATTAATTGAAGGAATTATGGGAAGGGATACATGTATATGATGTATCAAGACCCATCGCAACAAAGAGGAGTTTTACGTTGTATGGCATATCTGCTTACACCACACATGATTATCTAGGATTAAAAGTTTTTTCTAGTAATTAACATGTTTATCGATTTGTTTATATACATAACAATATTTATTTGCACATTTAATTCTTTGTGATTGACAATCTATTCTTAAACGCTAATGTGATATGTATACAATAATTTCACGGGTCTTGTAAACTAAAGGTTATCATGGATGTAAATATTGTGGACCTTTTTTGAAGGCTAGGTGGTCCAACCACCTACGAAATCCAATGTACGAATGCTCAAGGGTATTCCTCCCATAAAAACACCCTTTTAGAAGAGCAACATCCGCTTTCAATGGTAAACCAGAGAGAACCCAAAGGCTTGCAATAATGACACCAACATAATGGCTTAGACCATATGAGAGAGAGAGAAGGAGAAGGAGATTACATAAATGTTCGATTCAAATGGGGAGCCTATGTTCGATGATCCAAAATTCTTCGACACCTATGTTGAGAAATTGCCCATTGGGATGAAAATAAAATCTATCTTTTATGAGCTCCCCTATTGGGAGCATCTTAAGATTTTCCACTTACTAGATCCCATGCATGTATTTAAAAATGTTTCATCTTCTTTATGGAGGCACATATCATCAAAAGAAAGTGACACATTGGTTGTGAGGAGAGGTCTTATTTCTTCAAAAACTAAAAAGAAACATTGTCTAAGACAAGAAAGTAGAGGAGATGTGAGTCCCTTTTGGTCTTTCAAAGAAGGTGATGTCCCATTGATTTTGAAGAAAGAAGATATTTCTTTGGAAAAGAAAGTTATATTGGGTGTGAAGGTGTGTAACATCCTAGTTTTAACCCTTATGAAGTATAATGTATTATGTAATTGTGACTTAGGTTGGTGAGTCGGTAAAGTTGAAAAAGGGCCAGAGTGCCTAGGAAATGTAATACTTCATATACATTAATAAAATACACTATTGGCTGCAAGATGAACACGAATAAAAGAGATAGGGGGCTATGATTCCATGAGAGAGGGGGGCTTGAGGGGCTAAGTCTTTTTATTATTTTACCCATAATTGATTTTATGGAGAAAAGGGGTTACATGAGCTTCTTCGGAGGGAGGCCATGTGGCTCTTGTCTTCATGTAATTTAAACATCCCTTGGGGGTTGTTTGATTTTTCTTCGTCTTTCTTCCCCGTGTTCTACTTCTTCCTTTTTCCTCACTCATCCGGGCTAATTCGTGTGCTCTTGGTCTGAGCATGGATATGAATGGTTGTTTGGGTGGCTCTTGGTTAAGTTTGCTCACAACTGTGAATCCTGAGAGTCCCAACATGGAGATTCTTGAGCATAAGCACTGGAGCCCTGGAAGGAGATGAACAAGCTTGACGGACTGCGTGGCAGAGAAGGGGGTCCATTCTCTTGGGTTGTGCAGGCTAGGTAGAAGAGAGTTGGTGTACTTTGGATTGTGTTGAGTGTTGAAAGGTCTGTGATAGATTGAGTGTTGAAAGGCCTGTTAGTTATGAGATTGATCGCAATTCAGATAGAACTGTCCACAACTGTGAATCCTTGGAGTTTCCAGCAGGGATATTTTCTTACCAGTAGCATTGGAGCCCTGGAGAGAAATGGAACAACCTCATGGACTGCATGGCAGAGAAAGTTGTTCATTTCTTTGGGTTGTGCAGGCTAAGGGGGAAAGAGAGCTGGAATTTCGGACTTGTTGTGAGGTTGGGAAACCTTAGAGCTAGTTAGCCAATTGTTGTGTGTTTAGACTTGGCCTAGGACCTGTCCTTGTGGATTCATAGCCCTGGCTCGAGGGTGACCTGTTGTTGAGATTAAAAGAACAACAGTGTCTATGGTTGGGAGGAATGTCCTTGGTCTGCATCGAGTTGGTGAATGTTTACTTGCAAAGATAAGTGTTTTCTATGTTTTCTGTGTAATGTTTATTTCCTCTATGTATTCAATTATCTCTGCTTTATGTATTTTTAATGTGCATGTCTGTTGGTTATTTGTTGTGCATGTCTGCTGGTTATTTGTTGTGCATGGCACGTTGTTACTTATTTATGTTGTAGCAGGGATCTTGTCTTATGCATGTGGTTTTCATGCCTCTTTTATTAATGAGAAGTATTTTGAATTCGAGATCCGCTCAGAGAACTGAGTCTTGGGACTGTAGTGTGCCCCGCCTGTTGGTGGTTGGGTGTGTTACATCATGTTTAAGTGGCGTATCTCGGCCTGTGGGTGGTCGGGTATGTTATAGATATGTATCAGAGCTATTGGTTGAAACATCGGGCTGGTATGGGCTAGATCTGTTGGTTAGAGTCTCGTGGTTGAGATCGATTTATGACCTTGAAATCGAGAAGCTCATGAGAAATGGCATTGCAAATTCCATGCAGAAGCTAGAGTGTCAGATCTCCTTTGTAAGGTATCGTGGGATCGTGACCGTCCCTTTCGAATTCAGGAACGATCACCACTGTGGGATCAAGGGAGGTTTGGATCATTGGATTGAAGGGTAGGTGAACAGGGGTCATTCAATGAAGGAGAAACAAGAGGTTGGGTAATATTAAGTCCCAACCATCAGATCCAGTTGGTCGATTGTTAGTCGATGATCGAAACCAAGTGGGAAAGGAAAAACTTCGAACTTTGTCACTTCAGCAATTTTGGTAGGGAGGCAAAGCCTGAACTACTGAAGGCCAGAGTCATGAAGTCTCATCAGCCTGTCAGTCGTCTGATTTGACAGGAGACGCGGAGGGATCTTCATTGTTGATCGTGGTCACCCGGTGTTGACCACTTCAGGAGTTTTCACTCTGGGAGTTTTAAACCTTGTTGAACTGCTACAACCCAGAGCCTCGAAAAGTCGAAGTCCCGGAATTCTCGGGGACCGTTAGATTGAGGGAAGGACTTCGGGAGTGTCGTGGGTCATCAGATCTAGCAGAGGTAGAAGGGTAGAAAAATTTCAGAACTTCAGAACCTCACCACTTCGGAGTTCGTTAGTTTGGGAGTATGGGGGTTGTCTGGAGTGAGAAGCCTCGAAGCCTGAAGCCTGGAGTTAATCACAGTCGTTCGCTGTGGGAGGAGTGTGATCCATCGATTTCTTTCATTGTTCGGCTATCCAGGAGATAATATGCGTTGGACTCGAGAATATTCTGAAGCCCAGAGTCCTAGATTTGATTGATGACATGGCTTATGCCATGTGGCAGGGGTGTCGTGTGGGGACACATGTCACCCGATTTTAGTACCTTTTGGACCCCGATCTGTCCATTTTTAGTAACACGTAACACACATGTTGCAGGTCCATGTCACCTTGGGTGACGTCAGCATGTCGTGTCAACTCCGGGAGTATGTGACTTCAGGGGTTTCCAAGTTTCTATCAGTGAAAAGTGTCGAAGCCCGAAGTCGCGAAGGCATGCAACCTGTCGATCTAAGATCCCTTTGGGACCTCTCTCAGTCGTTGGATCAAGCAGAGGGAGCAGAGGTAAGTACTTCAGAGGATTGTCACTATGAGGAAGTACAAGACTCGAGAATGGAAATATCCCAGAACCCCGGAGCGCTGAATTTCCTAAGCGTGTGAGAACTATCTATCTCAACACTTGATTAAGTCTTGACCGTTCATTTAATTCCTGGATTAACAGGGTAAGCACGTCGGAGGATTATCACTCTAGGGAAGTAGAAGACTCGGGAATGGAAACATCTCGAAGCCTCAGAGCACCGAATTTCTGAATTGGTTGAGAGTCATCCATCTCAACGCGTGATTAAGTCGCAACCGTCGATCTCGTTGAAGCCTCCAGATGGGGGCGGGACCGTCCATTCGACGAGAGATTAAATCTCGACCATCCATTTTTGCTAGTGGATTTATTAAAGGCTTCGACAAAGTGTAACTCCAAGAGAAAACAAAAGTTGACAGGGGAAAATAGCTGAAGGCTGAAGTTCGGAGGACTTGGTCCTAGTGTCACTCCCATGCTAAGGTAAAAAGGCCCTGGAATTAAACCAGCCCTCGAACTTGGTGTTCCCGCAAGCTCCTGTGTAGAAGAACACAGAGCAAGGCGCTAAAGGGTGATTAAGCCCACGGTTTCAAGTCGTGGTCACGTGGAACTTGGTTTGAAGGAAGCGCCTTTGCAGAATTCGATTTCTATATTAGCTAAGGGGGCTGAAAGTGGTTTTTTTTTCAAGAAGCCCTAACTTCCAACTCCGATATTGAATTGGGGCGAGATTTTAGTTGTTGGAAAGTTGATTCATAGGAGAATGACCTGAAATCAGTCTATTTTGGATAACTGTGATATATTTTCTTCATAAATTAAATAGAAAAGGTACCTGTAAATTTAATTGACAATTTTGTATGATATGTACAATTCTAACAAGACGGTTGCGTGCAGGTTTGTCAGGATTAGAAGCATAATCAAATCAATTCCAGTCTAGGATCATATGTTAGGGTCATGGAAGCCTGACATATCTTACAGGAGTTGGCTGAGGCAATCAAGAGCTACAAAGAAAGTAATGAAAGGTGGAAAAAGAACTCAATAATAGTGGAACAAAAGTATTAGTCAACAACCACATAATCTGAATAAACTGCAGGTACAACAAAAGAAAGAGTCCTCACATAGGATATGAAGCTAGCAGGTTAAAGATGTCATGGATGGGCATAAAAGGAAAAGTATGATTGCCTAGCCTTGAAGGAAAGGGGGTGTAGACAATGTCAAAGCTAAGTGTGAAAGAAATCCACTTCTGATATCAAAATTCACAGTGGAAGCAGGATGCCAATGTAGAGAAATTGAAATGCTCTCTCACTTGAAAAGTGTCACTAAATGAAAATGGACTTCCATTTGGAAATGGTATTAAGTGTGAAAGGTATGGTTTCACAAGGAAATGTTAATGAAGTAACCTAATGGACAACTAGGAGTAATAGTATTTGATTCAAGAATGTTGTAGTAGGGAGATGGAATGTTTGAGCTACTTCATTCCAAGGTGTTGGAATGTTTCATAAAGGTAAAGTTGGATATGACTTCCTAGGAGAGGCTGCTGGAAATAGAACACATTGGTTGGATTGTAGAATGCTAAGTGGAACTTGGCTGGAAAGTGTTTAGACCAGGGAACAATAGTGCAGATGAGCATAATGGGAGCACACAAGGCAACAAGGATCTGAAGGAGTTCAAGGACAACCAACTACAACATAAATAAATAAGTGAATTGAAACATAAATCCACTAGAGTGCATGAGGCATACAATGAAGTTAAAATGCATATGCATTAGTAGGCATGCTGACAGTAAATACTTGGTGCTTATGGATGTGTAATTGCACATGCTTGGATATGCATATAACATGCTTGTGAACTTAGAATAGTCTATTATTATGAAATAAAGATGTCATGGGAATTGAGTATGACTAATGATGGATTATGTATTCAGGAAAAATGATATAGCATGGTTAAAGATGTGGATGTTGTTGTTGCTTATAATATCCATCGAGGTGAAGACCCATGAGGGTGGCGAGAGTGGTGATCAAAATGATGAAGGAGGAATTTTGTGAGCTTCTACAAATATCAGTTGATTAGATAGCAACAAGTAGGTGGATAAGAACCATCCAGGTATGCATTTAGTTTCTTTTGATGCATACATGTTGAAGGGGATCGAGGTAAGAATTCCCTCAGTTAATTTTCAATATTTAAATGGATATGTAGTGGCCAAAGGCCTAGAGTATGTAAATGTTGTTGATGCTAGAATGCATTTAGATAAAATGTTGGTTGCATATTATGTTATGACTGGTTATGGGATCATAACCGGGTTAATTCAGGAGACATACTCCTTCTATAACAATGAATATCCATAGATCTAGTCATGTGTGAGACCATAATATGGTTGGATATGAAAGGGCTATAGCGCTATGTGAGTGCTCAATGGTATCTATTGTATATCTGATGTTTGGACTGCAACCTCCTTGCCGACATTGAAGAGCACTTGAGAATTATATTCTTGGTGTTGTGTTTGGGTTGAAAAGGAAGGTATCCAAATAGTCAGGCAAGTAGTAGGAAGTGTGTGGATGATGTGTTGAGGCATTGGCCAGACCTTCCAACTCATCATGGTGTAATGCATGACATAGTTATGTGGTATTATGCATCCAATGCATGGATGCATTGTATAGATGTGGCCATGGGTATTGGCACATTGATTGTTATTTTATTTAGTAATTAATTATTGTATTATGAAAATTATGTGGTGCTGAAAATGCGTAATGATGGATAGATGCATTATATTTAATATGAGTACTAGCTGAAGGTGATTGGATTGTTGTTGTTACAATTCCAAAATCAGTTTTTGGAGCTATCAAAAACATTACAAGTGATAATACGGGAATCATTGAATGCAATGGGGTGAATGCATGTATATATATTATATAGCATAGAAATGATTATGCTAACAGTTGAAACGATGTGAGTATTGTTAACTCATGAAGTTGAAAACACTTCAAGAACTGTTAGATATTAAAACAAGAAAGTTGCAGGTTTAAGTAGCTACATAATGATAAATTACAGAAAAGCTCTGTTGGGGGAGATAGAGTAATAAAAATATTTCTGGATAGAAGAAAGAAAATATTAGTTGATAATACATGTGTAGGTAATGATGAGTTTGTTCCAATTGATAGTTGGATTAATAGAAGTGATTGAATTGTAGTTGTAAACAATTTTGAGATCACTTTGTGATTTTGTTTTGAGTGGTTGCCATGTATATATAGCTTGTACATGAGATATTGACAATTTGTTTGGATGAGGAATGTTGAAATTGTAGGAATAAAGGGTCTAGGATATGGCAGTGTTGTAAGCCCATAAACAAGACCAATGCCTATTGCTGCAAGAGCCAAATGATTATGAGCAGAAGCTCATGTCTGGAAAATTTATTTTTCCTATATAAAATAGTTTTGGGAATTATAATCTAATAAATTATTGACAAATTGTTTTGGCTGAATGTAGATCAAGAAAATTGCAGGTGGGATGGTCTTGAATAAGGCTGGGATCTAAGCCCATAACGAAGATTGATATCTACAACTACATAGCCAAACATTATGAGCATAAATCTCATGCTTGGAAAATTTTGTTTTCCTGTATAAAATAGATTTGACATTTATGATTGAAAATGGTTATAATTATATCCCATGATGACTGTATGTGTATAATACAGATGAGATGTTAGATATGCTAGCTAGAAAGCATGGAAAATGGCTATTGTTGTGACATGAGAACCCTGTGTCCCTAGAAATCTTCTTATGCAAGAAATCCTTGGTCAAGCAAGATGGATCACCTGAGGAACTGTATAGCAAAGAAGGGGATGCCTGAGCCTGGGCCTGGAAGGCAAGTGACCATGAGGAAGAGGAGACTTTGATAGTTCTTGTAAACTATTGATTGGGATCATGCACACAATGGGTATGTCGAGGGAAAACAATGAGCCAAGTTCACAAGACAACCATATGGATGCAGCTCTATGAACCGCACATATAAGTATTGTACTGGATTATGAAAAATTTACTTTTAAATTATGAACAAAAATAAAGACTTTATGCACAAAATTGTGAATTGACATGCTTATTGATTCGAAATGTTCTAGGAAAACTATGAATGTTGAGGATCTAGAAAAGTACCAGACTATGAGGGAAAAGAAGAAGGTGATGTTGGAGCAACTGAATGACAAGGGCATAGAATGAAGAAAGTCCAATGGACTTGTTGCAGCTAGAGTTCTCGAGGCCACAACTTTGAAACTTCCTGGCCGAGTGCACTGGAGCCCTCAAGAGAAGTGGAACAACTTGAGGGAATGCATGACAGAGAAAGGGGTTCATTTCTTTGGGTTGTGCAGGGCTGAGAGGGAAGGAGAGCATGATGGTTGGAACTGCTGCCAAAAATATAAATTATGAAGATCAGTTTACATATTTTGGGTCGGAATGCCTATGTATACATGTTTAATTTTAGGCCAGAGCACCCATGTATATAAGAGTTGGTTGGATTGCCTATGTGGATTAAGGCCAAAGAGCCTAGATTTGTAATGTTAATGACATTGGAATGGTGTTGTGCACCGAGGACAGTGCCAAAATAAGGGGAGTGGGATGTACCATCCCAGTTTTAACCCTTATAAACTATAATGTATTATGTAATTGTGACTTAGGCTGGTGAGCCGGTAAAGTTGAAAAAGGGCTAGAGTGCCTAGGAAATGTAATACTTCATATACATTAATAAAATACATTGTTAGTTGCAAGATAGACAAGGAAAAAAGAGATAGGGGGATATGATTCCATGAGAGAGGGGGGCTTGAGGGGCTAAGTCTTTTTATTATTATTTTAATTTACCCATAATTGATTTAATGGAGAAAAGGGGTTACCTAAGCTTCTTGGGAGGGAGGCCATGTGGCTCTTGTCTTCATGTAATTTAAACATCCCTTGGGGGTTGTTTGGGTTTTCTTCGTCTTTTTTCCCCTTGTT
>ML805601.1:32043-42118 GCA_009831015.1 Picea engelmannii
ACATTTTCATTTTGAATCATCTTGTACTTGAACATTTAAGTGGGGTAAAAGGAGGTTGCCCCCTCGAAGAGGCTTATTATCTGCAATTATCTCTTTTTCAAGGCGTTGAGTACTTTTTCTGAGGTTTTTATATGCTATATTGACATTTGGTTCTTAACAAAGACTATGATCCACGATCAAGATATCCCAATGCACTTATGGGCTGGAGCAACAAGAACAACAATGTATGTCCAAAACAGATTATCGCATAGTGCACTTGGATTCAAAATCCCCAAAGAAATTTTCTCTGGAAATAAGTCAGAAGTAAGCCATCTCAATATATTTGGTTGTCCAATGTTTGTACACATTTCGAAAGAAAGGAGAACTAAGTTGGACCCTTCAGGAAAGAAGGGAATATTTGTTGGATACAGTGAGGTCTCAAAGGCCTTCAAAATTTACATACTAGGTTACCATCATATTGATATCAGTAGAGATGTAACCTTTGATGAATATGAAGCACTCAATAAATCAAGAAGATTCCAGCTTGAAGAAGTATATGAAGAAGAACATGTAGCTTACAGAGCTACAAAACTAGTGAGGTAAGTTACAGTTACCCCTGATGATGATATTCCAAAAGATCATGATATGATAGAATCTCAAGAACCTCCCCAAATGACGATCTCTCACAAGAGAAAGCCAGCTTGGGAAAGGGAACTTATTCAAGATGGAGAGAAGTATGGTGCCCCAGAAGGAACCATGAGACAAATCAATAAACCTAAGCCATTCTCCAATTATATGGCCTTGATGTGTGATCTCATAAAAAATGAACCAACTTTATTTGAAGAAGCCATTCAGAAGAAAGAATGGGCAGATGCCATGATAGAAGAATACCAATCCATCATAAATAATGATGTATGGTAAATAGTTCCCAGACCGAAGAACAAAGATGTGGTATCTTCCAAATGGTTATACAAGATCAAACATGTTGCTGACAGAAGTATTGAGAAACATAAAGAAATATTTGTAGCTCATGGATTTTATTAAAAGGAAGGCATTGATTATGAAGAGATGTTTTCTCTTGTATCCAGATACACTTCTATTAGATCCATCATAGCTCTTGCAGCCAAGATGAAGTGTAAGTTACATCAGATGGATGTGAAAACAACCTTCTTAAATGGTGTTATTGAAGAAGAATTGTATATAGAACAAACACAAGGGCTTGAATTTGAAAACATAAAGACTCATGTATGTGGGTTAAAGAAGGCTCGGTATGGGTTGAAGCAAGCTCCTAGAGCTTGGTATGGCAGAATTGACAGTTTCTTGACGAGCTTGGGATTTACCAATAGTAAAGTTGATTCTAACATTTACTTCAAGGTTATGAATGATGATCCAGTTATATTATTGATGTATGTAGATGACTTATTCTTAACTGGATAAGACAATCTCATCACTGATTATAAAATAAGATCACTACAAAATTTGAGATGAAATACCTAGGCCTGATGCATTATTTCTTAGGTCTTGAAGTTTGGCAAAGCCCAAAGAAGATCTTCCTCAACCAAGGGAAGTATGCAGTTGAAATACTGAAGAGGTTTGATATGTTTGAATGTAAATCCATGAACACACCCATGGAAACAAAGTTGAATCTCCTGGTTGATACTTCATTAGAATTGGTTGATGCTACTCTATGTAGACATATTATTGGTTCATTGATGTATTTGAAGAATACTAGGCCATATATATGTTTTTTTTATGAACACCTTGAGTCACTATCTGGTAGATCCTAGACGTGTTCACCTTATTGCTGCAAAACATGTGATGAGATACCTTAAGGGTACGTTGGAGTTTGGTCTCTGTTATACTGGAGATCATGACTTCAAACTGATTGGTTATACTGATTCAGATTGGGATGGAAGTGTTTTTGATAGAAAAATCACTTTAGGATGTTGTTTCACTCTGGGGTCAGCCATGACTTCATTGCAGAGGAGGAAGCAATCTAGTATTTCTCTCAGCACAACAAAAGCGGAATATATTGTTTCATGTTCCTCCAGTTATGAATCCATATGGATTGGGAATTTCTTAACAGTTCTATTCGATTTGGAGATGGAAGCCACTATGATTCTATGTGATAACCAGAGTTGCATAAATATGATGGAGAACCCTATGTTCCATGATAATTCAAAGCAAATAGAGATATGGTATCACTACATTCGTGATATGGCATAGAGGGGATCAATAAAGCTCCAATATGTTGGCACAAATGAGTAGGTTGTAGATGTGTAGACCAAGCCTCTGTCTCATGTGAAGTTTTAGCACTTCTGAGACAAGATTGGTATTTTCCTAAAGGACCTCCCTCGAAAGGGGGAGTGATGTTGATGATACTATGGTATCCTGACCAACTGCGGGTAGATCAATTAGGATTTTTTATCCTAGGGGGTTGATCATCCCTGGAAAAATCCCGAAGGTCTGGTAAGGACGGTCTGTTAGAGTACCTGTGCATGTATATGTCAATTTTGGTCAGTAGTGGTATCTTCGTTAGGATTTTGTATCCTAGGGAATACTTATGATTCCTGGGAAGATCATGAAGGTCTGGTAAGGACGGTCTGTTAGAGTAACACGTGGTAGTTCCGTTAGGATTTTATATCCTAGGGAATCTTATGATTCCTGGGCAGATCCCTAAGTTCCGGTAAGGACAATCTGTCAGAGTACCAAAAATTGTTGTTGTTTCACCTACCTCATTTGGTTGACCTATGATGATGATGTTGTTATCTCAACCTTGTCCTGATGATGTTGTTGCTCCAACCTTGTGATGTTGATGATGTTGATGTATCAACCTCGTGTTGTTGATGATGATGTTGTATCAGCCTCATGTTGTTTTTGATGATGTTGTACTAACCACATGCTACTAATGATGGTGTTGATGATGTTGTTTCTTTAGCATTATGCTAATTGATGTTGATGCAGATGATGATGATGATGATGATGTTATTTATAGCTCCATGCTGTGAAAGATGATGTTATTGATGATGAGAAAAACTTCCGATGATTTATAGATATGTCAGTCAATGTTCCAGATGTTGATGATGTTGTTGCGCTCTCTCTCCTGATGATGTTGTAGAATACCCTTATTATTAAGGGGGAGTGTTGAAATATTGTAACTGTAAAGAATATTCTAATCATTATTGATTTATTATGATGTAGATCAAATCCCCTTTTGTGTATTGATCATGTCAGGACTTATGTATGACCAAATCCCCATGTCGGGACTTATGTATGACTAAATCCACTTTTGAGGATTGATCAAACCCTAGTTAAATGATGGTATTTGAGAAGTTGGTCCCTAGGGATAATTAAAGTGGTTTTAAACACTAGTTGGAGAATTCAGCCCTGCTTGTTGAAGAGACATAACCCTAGGAACCCTCAGCTAGTATAAATAAGAGAGGAAGGCACCTCATTCACTCAAGTTTTGGAGGTAGTTGCAGTTGCAATAAGAAGGAGAGAGACGTCCATTGCTCAATCTTGGATATTATCTAGTGTTTTGGTCTTTTATCTTGGCATTGTATTGGAAATCTTTATTAAGAAAGTTTTTGTTGGGTTTTCTCCCCCATGAGGGTTTCCCAGGATAAAATGGTGTGTACCTTGTGATTGTGTTTCTATCATTTATCCTTCTTATGCTATTATTGTCTAGTAAATTGAAAAGAACTTAATAGCTTCTCTAAAATTAATAGAACTAAGAGGAAATTTGTATGGGGATAACATGAAAATTTTAGACAATCATGTTTTTGCATGAACAGGGGGAGAACAAGGAAAGGAATTGCATTGGAGCTATAGAAACCATGGAGGGAAAAATTTGGAGCATTTTTGGAGATAAATATTGAAGAAGAAAGTTTCCAAGATTGCAAAAAGAACAGGTTGTCAAGCCTAAAGAGTGAACTCCTGTGTGATTTGCACTGTAATAGAAAGTTGATGTTGTTTTTTTATTGGTAGTGTTTCCTAGAAATGAGTTCCCTTGAGTTCCCAGTAGTGAGATTCATTGTTACATGTTCCAGGGAGACTTTAATAAACGAATGGGATACCCGATGGAATGAGAGTAGTGAATGGATATATTCCTTGGTTTGGGCAGTTAGAGAGGAAGAGAGTTGGTGGAAATTGGGATAGTTGTAAGAGAATGCCAGTGGGTTGTGGGATATCTGAGTTGTGAATGGATGGTAAGAGACACCCTCTTTTGTGTTTTCCTATGCCATATCTGGGGTGAATTGATTCTAATATATAGAATAAAAAATATGTGGTTGGGTGGAATGTCCATCCCAGGAAACTGATTGCACAATTGTTTTAAAAAGATAAGTGTTTATATGATTTTTTGAGTTATTTCACGAGTTTAATTGTCATTCTTTAACTCTATGCATGTGCATGGTTTATTGGTTGTTGTAAATGAGTTTATTAGTTGCATTCATGTTTATCTCATCATGATGTATCTGCATTTTAAATAATGGTATCAGCAAGTGGTTAAATCATGTGTTTTTCTGTAGTTGGTAAGATACAAGATATGTTAGAAAAAAAAAATTCATTTTTATGTGTATTATGCATGATAGTTTCTGAGTTAAATTGGGGGATGTTACATGTTCCCTCAATAATTAATATATATATATATATATATATATATATATATATATATATATATATATATATATATATATATATATATATATTCACACATTGGACATGTGGCCTCTTTATTAGTCCAACCACTATTACATGTACATTTACCCCATTACATATACATTTAAACATGTATATTCTCCCCTTGGGTTCATATCATAGTACCCTCCTTAAAAAATCTTTGAGGTAAAATATTTTTGAATGAGGGTACTATGATATGACCCCTATGGGGTTAAATGTATATGTAATGGGATAAATGTATATGTAATAGTGGTTGGCCTAATAAAGGGGCAAGATGTCCAATGTGTGAATGGTTATATGAGAGATCATGTAGTCATTATTGAGGAAACATTTGATTTGGGATGTATGAATGTATTGGGGTATTTGGAGAATGTTCTCCTATTCTTTAAGGATCTATTGTGTAACTCATCTCTCTTAATTATATTGGAGTTGTGGCCCATGCTCAAATTTGTTGTACATGGTGTGTACTCTAGTTTATTATGATATCTTAAGCATTTGGTTCATAACATGATTACATTAGTTTCTATTGTTCAATGTTTAATATGTTTCCTAAGCAATGTAAGGATTTTACAAAATAAAACAAAACAAAAAAATATGAATAATGCTACATTCTCACCACATACAATGTGGTTATCTTTTTCCCACTGTGTCATTTGATCACAAAGTAATGTAGGCCACAAGAAAATCAAATAATTTTCCAATTGAATTTGATGATGTGGTTTCCACCAAAAAGGACAACTACAACTATGGTGACAACAATTTTCATTGAAGATAGATGACAATACCCTATAATGAATGAGGCAACTTATGCACAATTACAAAGTTGATATATATACATGAATATGAAATAGTGTTTTGCAACAAATGGAGTTCAAATTCAATAATCAGGACAAGACATTCTCATAATTAGATTGACAAAAGGAGAATTACAATATTGTGCCACTTGGGTAATAAGTGGTAATAACTTCAAAATATATTTATTATTAGGTGATAACAAGCCCTTTTAATTTTATATTTTCATCAGCCTACAAGAGTTGGGGTGTGCCTTTCCATTGAAGTTGGATCCAAGAATAGTAAGAGTTTATGCCACTTATCCTGTGAACAAGCATTCATGATCCCAATCAACATAATAATAGAATTTGTAGGTCCAAAGGGGACTAGGTCATTCATTATATTAGGGATAAAATATATCAAGGATTATTTGGAAACTAACCATCAAATATAGAGGAAATCCTTCCAATTCAAGAGTAAGGATAGAATATTTGAAGGAACAAAATTCAACTAATTGAGTAACAAATGATTTGTTGATCCTTTCTTTAAATGATATAAAAAAGAAAACCAAATCTTCAATATTTTTGTTCTTATTGAATTTGATCCTTTGATCAATTAGCCTAAAAGGTTTAAAAACATATAAATTTTAAGATATACCCATACATGGTTATGGGTGTTTTGAGGCTACAACATGCCCCTAGAATCTATGTTAGACATTTTTCATTATATTTCATTCACTTTATGCATACTTTTAAGAACAAAGGTGAAATCACTACATATTGTCCAAAAAAGGAAAAACTCAAAACAAGGCATGTGTCCCATCATTGTGCATCATGGCCATGTCTTTGGTCCACATTATTCGTCATGTCCTAATATTTCCCTTGATGTCTATCATGTCCTAGTTTATGTACTATTATGTCTAATATCATGTCCTATGTCCAAGATTCCCATTATTCTCAACATGGAGTATGGTTCATTAAAATTCCCTTTTCATACACTATCCCTTAACAAAATTCTAGGTTTGAAAAATCATAAACTTTTGTCACATGAGATGGGAGTAGAACATCATATAGATACAATTATTTGTAAGCAACATTGGTGTGGAAGATAAAAATAATTTAGTGGATTCTGATCAAAACTTTGTCCTTATCCACCTGCAATGACCACTACCTACTTTGAGGTATGTAAAGTTGCATCACAATAACTAGAAATGGAATGGGAAGCCTAATTCTTGTGTCGAAACAATGCAAAAATATTTGGAATAACCCAAGAAACATATGTTTTTATACGTGTTCATGTTTCTAGGGTTTGAAGTTGTTTCTTGAGGAATAATCTATTTCTAAGGGTTAGAAACTTGATATGTATACATGAATATGAATTAGTATTGTGCAACAAATTGAGTTCAAATTCAATAATATGGGCAATACATTCTCATAATTAGATTGACAAAAATAGAATTACAATCTTGTGCCACTTGGGTTAATCATTATAGGTGGATGGATAAATAAATGTTGATTCTTGATGCAATATAAAATTACTAAATATCTAAACATATGGACATAAAAATAATGAAACAATAAAATGGACACAAAACTAATGAAACACTAAAAATACTAAATTATTGCATTGATATTGAATATTCCTAACACGTGGGTATCCCCTAAAGTAAATTGTATGGAAAATATTTCATATTTTTTTTCATCCATATTTATTTCAAAAATATATTTTTGAAGAAAAGAACTAATTTTGATTATTTATCTGTAAGAGATTTGTTTTGGGGGAAAATAACTAATTTTCTCATTTCTACACAACACAATCACTACCGTTGTTCATTTGAAAGGAGTGGTATTTCTATGTTGGTTTTTTATATATTCATAGTGTTCATTATTATGAATACAAAACAATATGTAAGTACCATTTATGTGCATAATACATGAAGAATTCAAAAGATCAACATTATCATGCTTTACTAGAATAGAAAAACCAATAGATAACAATGTTATTGATATTTCTCCTTCATTTTTCTAGTGAACTACTTTGTACCTATATTTTAGGAATTGGTAATTGTTTCCAATGAGATTTTGTATAGCTTTGATTTGGGTTTCATTTAAAATTTTATTTTCCAAATGTTAATTTCAATTTCAAATTTAGTGTTAAATGTGAGTGCCAAAATAAACTATAGCTTTGATTTGGGTTTCATTTAAAATTTTATTTTCCAAATGTTAATTTCAATTTCAAATTTAGTGTTAAATGTGAGTGCCAAAATAAACTACCAAGTGAAATGATATTTGATTTCAATCTTAACAACGTCCTTGGTTTTGTGGCAAGGGAATTTTTCAATGTGAAATGCATAGTTATGTTTTGGAATGGATCTTGATTTTGTTCAAATCAAATTTAAAAATATAAATGTTCAACTTGAATTGTATATTTTATGTGGACATCAAAAAAAAATCCCAAATACGATATACACCCCATTTGACATTAAATGCACTGCATAAAGAAAACAAAAATAATAACAAGGTTAAGTCTTCCATAGATTATACATAGGAACTAATTAATCATGTTGCTCCAAAAAAATTCATTTTTTTGGAATAAAAGAATATATTCAAGTAACAAGTAACCAAACCCATACCAAGCCAACAAAGCCTCATGAGAAACAAAAAAATATTGAATTTTATAAGAGTCCCACTAATAGGGTTGGGTAGATACAAATGATAATTTGTATCTACTACACCTAAATTTTCTAGAATTCCTACATTAAATGCACCATCATAGTATAAATGTTTAATGAACTTTAATTAGAATGAAAAAAAATATAGACTTCTAGAAAAGAGTACTTTAACTTTAACATGTGTGAATCCACTGTAGACTTATAAAGGAGAGGAATTTCACTTTAACATGTGGGAATTCACTAGAAACTTCCAAAATAGAAGAATTTTCAGTTATGACTTCTAGACTTCTAGAAGGAAAACATGTCATTTCTCACAATATAGGCATTGGAGAGATGATAAGGCAAACATGTCATTTCTCACAATATAGGCATTGGAGAGATGATGAGAACAAGCACATATCCATTCTCACACTCGAATCATGAGAGAGGTGAGTTTAAAATAGAAGAATAAAACCATTATAGACATATATTGATTCAGGCTAAATATTAAAATGGCCTTGGAATTAAGATTTGTGTTTGAATACAAAAGTATATGAGGCTTATAAATAAAATATGATGTACTAAAAATAAAAATAAATGTTAAAATGTCCTTGGAATTAAGACTTATGTTTGAATACACAAGTATATGAGGCTTATAAATAAAATATGTTATACCAAAAATAAAACTAGCACATTGTAAGTGAGGTAGGGATCTTTTACAATATAATCAATAATGAAATGCGTTTAGTTTCCTCCTTAACAATGAGCCACTTATTGACATACTAAATGTTATTGATGAACAATGGTTTTTAGTGAGAATGTAAACAAGCTTATACTTGAGTTTTTGTAAGAATCCTTATGTACTCTAAATCAAAATTAGTTGAGAAGAATTATTGTATAAATCAAAATAATTTGAGAAGAATCATTGTCTAGATCATGTTGAGGAGCATTGTTGTCTAGGCATTGAATTTGAAGACTATAAGAATACCAACAAGGAAAAGAGATATAAGAACATTCACATACTTTTCATCATGGACAATAACACCCCATTCTTGGTCATGATAAGGCACTACTTGAGAAAAACCTACAAAATCCAAGGAAAACAAGATTAAGAAACAAATAGAAAGACAACTAAATTTGTTTATATTTCCTTAAATATTGCACTAAATAAATATTGATAATTATTTTTACTTTTTTGTAGACTAAATGTGGCATACATTATTAGGCTGCAATATTGTCAAAATTAGATACAATATAGGTTAGCATAAAAGATTTCAAATACCCATTGGAGTCTTCATGTATATTTTTATCCAACCTGCAGAAAAAGCCACAAATATTTATTGCCATCTAATTTCATATGAATATGACAAAATAATAAGAAAATATAAAAACTCAATGAAAAACTAATTATAAACTATTTAAAGGTTGAACTCATTAATTGGTTGATGATGTGGCAATTATATTACTACCTTGACCTTCTCTTCGCTTTGAGAATGACTTATTCTCTAATAACAAGGCCAACCATGAGAAGGTGGAATCTCATTTTCCCCCGCTCCTCCCCCATCCTCTCACACCACTCTCATTTCCACATACCCAATTTAATTCATAAACAATGCACACACACATCATAGTGGGAAAGAGGGAAAAAAAATAATTAAATATCATATATGAAAATTTTAAAGGTAACATTAAAAAACATCAAAAATACAAAGTATATGTCAAAACACATCAATCATACAACACATTTGTCTACTACACTATTTCCTTCTAGGGGTTTTTTCCAGAAGGTCCAAAATTCTAATGTTGACATCTTCTTATTAATGCTCTTATTCTCTCAATTTAGGTGGTTGTTGAGAATGAAAATACACCCTCATGTATGTGGTTGAGTAGAACACACATATAAAATCATAGGGGATTCACCTTGTTGACTAATATCTTATCATGTTCATTCATAAAGGGGATTTTTAAATTGTGAAAAATAAATTCAATATATTG
>ML805601.1:42225-96751 GCA_009831015.1 Picea engelmannii
GTGGGGTATAAAAATGGTTTTTATACCCCACAAGGGGTTTAAAGGTATTTTGGGGTATAAAAATGGTTTTTGGTAAAATAGGGGTTTCTTTTATTGGAAAGATGTATTGGGAGGGGGGTTCAAAAAGAGGATTTTTGGAGGTGTTTATCAATATCTAGTGAAATTAGGGGTATTCTTTAATATCCCATGAATGCAAGTGCTATGTCACAAGTTCACTGAGTGAATACCGTGTATACAATTAGAGAAAAAAAATTATAAGTCACCTAGTTCATATTATATGAATATAAAAATACAATTTCAATTCATAATACTTGGTACAGTAGACATGGTTTTAGGGTCAACCTCTAGTTGATCACTACCAACAGCCTAAAAAATGGTTGCTTCATACATAAAAACATCCTCATGTTCCTACAATTACATTTATAGTTATGTGATAAACCATAAGACATTTTTAATTAACCATTCAAAATATATTTAACTTATTTACCTCCTTGTTGATAATAAAAGTATTATGTGTCTTTCCTTTCTTAATTTCGACTAAGGCTTTATATCCTTGTGTCAAGGAAAGTTTTAAATCCTCATTAGTGGAAAAATTTCATAGTTGGTTGACTACATATCATAACATAACTACAATTTAGTAATGAAATATTTTAAATTATAGTTGAACAAATCAATAATGAAAAATTTTAAATTTTAGTACTTACATATCTCCCTTCTCCCTTTTATTTTAACATGGCATCCTGGGCCAAATTTGTGTTTCCCAACTAATGGGCCTCTCAATTGATGCATTTTGAGGCCCATTTTGGAGATGATGTGACCTTCTTTATATAACAAAAAAAATTATTTTGACTATAACAAATACAAATATCATGAGATTTGTGCATTTGGCTATTATGATATGATTGGATGATTAAGTTATGTGGTGTATCTTAGTAAAGTTGTGGTTTTGATAAATTGATGCATTTATAAAGGTGTGCAAACCCATTTCCCAAGAAGGTCAAATTTTAAGGGAGGTCTTCACGAATATCCACATAATATAAAGGGGGGATTATGTCCCCTCTTAAATATCCTAGGCATGAAAGGACTTCAATGACTCAAGACATTGAATCAAGAACCATCTTAGGTTGAATATCTTATTGAGAAATATCGAATCGGATTTGACCCTTAAAACATGGACCTCTAATTGTAGGAATCTTGAAGACAAGATCCCTTCAATCAAAGACTAATTGCAAATATGATTGATGAACAATTGTCCATAAATAAGAGCTAGGGGTTAGCCTTATCTAAGTCTTGATATTTTGAGACTTGAGAACTCTATTAGGAGATATTGAATTTAAACTTGTTGAGGATAAATTGTTGTTATGGATTAATTTCTTAATGAAAAAAATATGTTTTCATATTTATTTATTTTATTAGTTCCTTTAAGTTCTATGTTGATAAAAAAAAAATGGGAAATATAAAAATAACTCAGTTTTTCTCCTCTACTGGAAGCTTTACATATTTCACAATTTTCCATCATTGTCTTGAAAAATAGCATAATAATGAAAATTCATCATTTAACGTTGAAATTAAATAGCAAGCAAATGAGAAAATATGCAAACCCTATTGATAATGGAGTTCAACAAATTCCAGATATGTCTTCAGGTTCTCTCAATCAATGAACCACTCCATTAATTCTTCTTTCATAGGGATTCCCTTTTTATAAAAAGTGATGAAAATATTCTCCCAATAAGGGGTCGGTTCTATCCTTTACAACGGGAAAAATATTATCACAATAAGTGGCTCATTCTCCCAATAAGGGGATTATTTCATTTTTACAAAAAGGGATAATAATTCACAAGCATGCCTAATTGCACATTATCCTTCAAAGAGATTATGAATTCTCTCTTTTCTCTAAAGAGAAAATTTTCATATATGAGATTTAATAAATTTTCATTGTTGAGAACTACCTCAACATTGTAAGGATAGAATAACTCTCCAAATCCAATAAATTAGGATCTGGGCACAATTCAAGGGATAGGTTGATAAAAGATCTCAATTGTACCCATGAAGATCTCAACATTCCCATTTAAAGACTAGGAAACTACAATGCTACATATTTCTCACACTTATTAGTTTTCTATTACAATAAAAATGAAAAATGCAAGAGCAC
The DNA here is from genome assembly GCA_009831015.1 of Picea engelmannii. Lineage (NCBI taxonomy): Eukaryota > Viridiplantae > Streptophyta > Pinopsida > Pinales > Pinaceae > Picea > Picea engelmannii. The sequence goes on from ML805601.1 coordinate 44,378, forward strand.
CTAAGCTCAAAATATGTATTAATCATTTCATTTCATTTTCTTTGTTTTACCTTTTTTCACAAAACTTAAATGAGACATGTCTTTCACATATGAATTTCATTTGAACTTGTTCAAATTTCCTTGCAAATCTCTCTATGAGATCTTCATTGTGAAAACAGTTCTGGAAAAAATTATGACCAACTTGAATCTGTTGAATGGGAGGATCCTCCTAGATCAACCTCCCCACTAAAAAACACTTTTTTTACACCAAAAGTCTTGATCCATGATCATAGATGGTGGATTTATTTTCTCTCTCTTGTAGAATGATTTACTTCTTCTCCTTCCTATTCAACATTATCAACATTTTATCTTTTTGGTAATACACTTAATCCTTGTTTGGCTGGCCTCCATGAGGGCCTCTTCCAATAAGAGGTTACAATCTAGATTTAGTTGACTTATGAATTTCCATCGTGTGGACCAAACCAATGGATCTATAGTAGTGTAATTCAATAAGGATGTACATAAATAGTTCTTATATTTAAGGCCCGCATCATATGGGATGTGTCCATATGCATCTCATTAAATGAGATCAGCACTCCAAGCCAACAATTATCACACATAATCCAAGAAGTCTCTTTAATTAGTAAAGTATAGAGGCATTCTACCTAGCCATACATGAGCTCTAGGGGTTGTGAAAAATAAATCCAAATTTCTTAAAAGTAACTATACAACATTAAGAAGCATGTGACAACAAATCGGTTTAGTTACTATTGTCGTAGACCTAAATAAGATGTCTAGATTCAAAAAATAATAAGCTAGAATTGTATCCCTACAAATGTTTGTCCATGTATTCTTGGTTGTATGAAATATCACAATCCACCAATTCCTTATTGGATAAATAAGTCAAATTTACAATCATAATTTGGTTGTATTCAACATCTACCATAGTCGAGAATGGCCAACAACTTTGAACGGGTCCAACATTCAGTTCTCAAGCAAGCAAAGGAATAAGAAGGTCTAAACATTGTCACAATGACCAAAATGAAGGAATCAAACCATTCATTAACATATTTATTCTCAGACCTCTAATTTACAGGTGAAATGGATTCCTTTACAATAATTTCTAGATCCTTCTCATAGCCTTTCTAAAAAATCTCCAATGTATCATGATTCCCCCACTGTTAGCTTGTGACTCATATACAATCATAAATTCCTATTACACCACCTTTATATATTTCACATTATGGGATAAAATTTTTATCCTAAGTGTGTTTCTAGATCCTATTTTTCCTTGTCCTAACTTATCTCTTGATGAGGTATCGATTTGAGAGAAATTGAGGTGGTTTCATTCATGTATTGTTTATTTGTATGATTGAAATGAATGCTATGAATGTGATATGTATTGAATCCTTTTGCACCAATTTATTGTCATCTCTCATGTTCTATTTCTTATCATGGTATCATCTCATTTACTCTTAAGGGATTAATAATTCCATAGTTGTTTTCCATATAATATTTTCAATTTGAAGTCATTGCTTGAGAGGTGAGAGGTTGATACATGTATAGTATCTCCTAGACAATATATGAAGTGAGATGATGATTCTATGAAGCCCATGAAGTAAATTAATATCAATTTGAATATGCAGACCACTTAGAATCCATATCTTTACTCGTTTGGACACTCAATAGAAAAGATAAGATCTAAGTGATAATAAAATTGAGGACCAATTTATTGTCATGTCTCATATTTTATTTCTTATCATGGTATCAAAGTGAGTTCAAGCGAGCGTGACAATGATGACTAAGATAATGGAATTGTTTTCCTTATTGGAAAATTTGTTAGAAACAACAGATAGAAATTCAATCATCATGACGAACGAAACATTGAAAAATGCTATTACATTTTTGTGAGTGACACAAAAAAGGTCCATTTCCTACAATCTCAATCCCAACTATTTAATGATGAAATCAGGAATCTAAAAGATAAGGATTCCATGAAGCATTATGAACTAGTACTTGCTCAAAAAAACCCTATGTTTGATGATGATAATGATGATTCTGATCAACAATACACTCAGGAGGAACTTAGCAAGAACTTCAATTATATATGAAAATGAAGTTGTGCATGATCAACTTCAACATGATCTTTTCAAGCCCGTTATCAGACCTTAGGAAGAAATCAGTAACAATAAGCACATAACATGTATCAGATATTATAAGGAAGTAAATTTTCATATTCCAAATTATTCAAAACCAATTCACTTCTAGAGTGTTGGATTGATTTAAGAGGTTTTAACTTCACTTTTTTGAGTTCAACATAAAAATGAGAAATGTCAACATTGCAATCAAGTTAGTCATATGGAATATCAATGTTTTTATATCCATCCTTGTGAGCATTAATGTGGAAAGAATAATCATTCATCGGATAAATGCTCGAAAAGAAAAAAACCTGGAAGATTGAAGATTCACTATGGGTGGATCAATCCTTGACAATGGTCATCGAAAACCAAGAAGATATATCAGTCTTACTAAAGAATTCAATCTCGAGTAAAGATAGATATTGTAGTATAGAATGGTACTCTCTTGCACCTCAAAAGAGGGATTACAATTATGAAAATATCCTACACCTTAATGGGGGGAGTGCGTAAATCCAATGAATATGGTTCATGGTCAACCAAAAACCACTTGTGGTATCTCCTTTGTGCAAGTCTAATGTGGGAAAAAAAAAATCCTCCTCCTTTTGAATGTTCATCTCTCTTTGGAGATGATTTTCATTCATGATGTTGTTTTCATGATTGAAAGGTTGTATCCACTCTCACCATCATGGGGGGTTGTGAAATATCCTTTCATGGGTTGTTTCTATAGAGCTAGTGGATTTCTCTCTTCTATTTAAGCTTCTCTTTCTCTAGCTATCTTGGATAATTATCCAACTTCTTCTTTGTATAACGAGGTATTTCCTCAACCTGTATGGTATTACTCCATCCTTGGACATTGATTCCAATGCCATTTCCATCAAACCCCATATTGGTTAGCATCTTAGAACGAATACCCTGGATATGATTATCAAATTCACTAAAATAAGCACCTACATCATGATGGGAAGAGAGAGAACACGATGAACTACTTATAGTGCATACCTCAGTCATGGTTTGAGAATTTGTGGTAGAATGTGGTCTCATTTTCATGGTAGACTCTTCATTCTTCTCCACTCCTTTATCATTGTTGAACTTTTCCAAAATATCGTCAGTGGCTTGCAACTCAAGTTGTAACCCTTGAATGATTCCCATGAGAAATTCTAAATGGAATAACTATCTTTCTTGCAACTCTTTCTTCTCACCCTCACAGAATTGTGATATTCTTCTAAATTCAGAGTTTTCCTCTTGAATCTATTGGTTTATGTCTTCAATATTCTGGATCCTTTCTCTCTTCATATCTTTTCCCATGGTTTTCCATTTTCAACCAATAAACCTACACTTCCAAACTGCAAATGGAACAAATGGAATAATCTAACACAAAGTGGAAAAGGTGTTAACAAACCCTTTAAAAAACCATTGTCATACCAACTTGGTCTGAAAACGAGCAATATAAAACTAACTGATTTTTTCTCCTTCACTAGCTACTTTACAAATTTCACAATTTTCTATCATTGACTTGAAAATTGGCATACTAATTAAAATTCATCGTTTAACATCGAAATTAAATATCAAGCAAATGAGACAATATGTAAACCAGATTGATAACAGAGTTCACCAAATTCTAGCTATGTCTATGAGTTCTCTCAATCAATGAAGCACTTCATTAATTCTCCTTTCAAAGGGATTTTCCTTTTATAAAAAGGGATGAAAATATTCTCCCAATAAGGGGTTATTTCAAATTCATTTGCCGGAGAATCCACAGTTGGTGTCATTTTGTCATCGACGTTTCAAATCCAGATCTGTACATTAATATATAAAACAAAATACTATTAGTACGTTAATATAATTAAACTCCTTCTAAACCCTAAAAAAAAAAAATTAAATTATTTATATTTATTAATAAACCTTAATCATTTATATTACTCACTATTAAAACTTATGTTTAAAACTTATTAATAATTAAATTGTTTTAATTAGCTCCAAATTAGGGTTACATTTAGCCGACATAGTTATCCTATTGACTGTCCTGCATATACACTATTAATAACAAAGACCAGCCAGCTCTCTAAATTGACGATTAGTCCTGATGATGAATCCTGATCTGGATTCGAAACGTCGATGACAAAATGACACCAACTGTGGATTCTCTGGCAAATGAATTTGAAATCCCTCACCTCAGAAATCTGAAAACAGTAAGGGGTTATTTCTCTCATTTACAAAGGGAAAATCTTCTCACAATAAGTGGCTCATTCTCCCAATAAGGGACATACAAAGTTCTCCCAATAAGGGGCTTATCTCCTTTTTACAAAAGGGGCCAACAATTCACAAGAAAGCCTACTTGCTCATTCTCCTTCAAAGATATTATGAATCCTCTCTTTTTTCTAAAGAGAAAAATTGTTTATATGAATTTTAATAAATTTTCAATGTTTATAACTACCTAAACATTATAAGGAGAGAATAACTCTCTACATCAAATAAATTAGGATCCGGGAACAATTCAAGGGACAGTTTGAGAAAATATCTCAATTATTCCCATGAAGATCTCAAAACTCCCCTTAGACTAGAAAAGTACAATGTTATGTAGTTATCACACTTATAAGTTTCTTATTACAATAAAAAAAAAAAAATATTAGAGCACCTGAGGTCAAAATATGCATTAATCATTTCATTTTATTTTTGTATTTTCGTCGTTTTCCCAAAACATCAACAAGCCATATCTTTCGCATGCAATATTCATTTGACCCTATTCAAATTGAATTGGAATTCTCTCTATGAGCACTTTATTATGCAGATAGTTTCAGAAGAAATTAGGACCAACTTGAATTTGTCAAATGCGAGGATCCTCTTGGATCACCTGTAGATTCTTTGAGTAGGGCCCACTCAAGGCTGAATAAGGGACCTTTGTGTTCTTCTCTTTTTCCTTTTTTTAGTTGTTTGTATTTAATAGTGACATTGTATTTTTGTTATGTGATGCAGGAGCATCTCCCGAGACAAGCGAGCCAACGCGGAATGCAAGTGGACAGTTGGGCACACGCCAACACAAGTTTTAAATTTTCGCTTGAAGATTGATGCGCCAAATATAAATGAGATCATTTAATGAAGGTGCCTTGGAAAAATGTAATCAGACCTTGAGTGCCCCGCTCTCGTCTGAAGCAGATGGAGGCATTTATAGTAGTTATTGCAGGTAGATAGGATTTTAATATTAGATTAGACAATTTTAGGAAAAAGAGGGAAAACGGATATAGACACCCTCATTGTGCATTGTAACATAATTCTGGAGAGCTAGAAGAATTCAGGCATAATTGAAGCAGGAAGAGCATAGGAGAGAAGCAGAGAACTGTAGAAGAACACCCATGTACAGATCTTGAATTAATAGAAGAAGTTGATTCAAATTCATGGCTTTTGTGTTATTCTCTGTGTATGTGTGTTGAATTCTATGCTTATGAGTATTTACTTCTTATTATGCATTTGTTGTTATGTTGTGTATATTATTTCATGTGTTGAGATTGAAATCTGAGAGGAAGTGGAATGAGTTACAGTTGTTTCTCTATATGAGCAAAGATTCCTGTAAGGAGTGCAGTTGAAGTCGTCCGCAAGGAGTGCATTGACAGAAGGCTCAGATAGTTTAACTCTTGTTCTCAGGAGTGAAATTGAGTAATACGAGTTGTGCAAGGAGTGCGCAGGCTAAGGAGAGTCTCAGTCATGAATCTGAGCGAAGTATTGAAGGACTACTACTGTAGGTGTGCACAGAGTCAAAAGAACTCAACACTTAGAGGTGTTTGAGAACTGCCGCAAGGAGTGAGTGCAAGGATCCTCTTTGAGGATCGAAAGTGTGAAAAAGCTCAGGAGGGATAAGGCTTTCAAGTTCATCGAGAAGAAGCACAGAGATTCTATGCATAAAGTGGTTGAATAGGCACTGCACAGTTACGTGCAAGAGGACCAGTTTTCACAAGAGAAATACTAGGTTCAACTGTAGAAGGCATTCAAGAAGAAGGTAGACAGTTAGGATCTCGTGGAGAAGATTTGTAAAATCCTGTCAGCCATTGGATCTACCAAAGAAGTAAGGAGGTTACGGTCACGTTCGGAGTTCAAGCTCCAGGGGTCGTGAGCCGTTGGATCTTGGATCTATTACCCATCAGCCATTGGATCTAACAGAAGCTACATGAGGGTTACCATCGGGATTCGAAGGATCGAAAATCCCGTGGTCAAATGCTTTTCAACATTTGAAAACCCGAAGTCCTGGGAAGATCTAGGTCGCCCATCTGTTGGGATAGGTGGTAGGGGATCGAGAGTTCATCGGCATCTCCAGAGTTCGGAAGCCCAGAATCTGGGACCAGGAGAACCCCAAAACAGCGGAGGGGTCATAGCCATAGGATCTCAAGGAGGACACGTGTCGCATGGTCAATGGATTGGGAATTGGCGTATCAGAGTCCCGGGGGATAGGAAAGTTGGAACATCATAAGTCCCGAAACCCCAGAGAAATCGGGACCGTTCGTCAGAGGGGACGCATGGAGGCAATCAGTGCCATCGAGAAAAGTCCCGATAAGGAATCATCCATCGGGGTTTGAGTCATCAGGATATCGAGGATCCTGGTGATAAAGTTTTTATGCACTTTGGTTTCATGAACCACGAAATCCTGATGAGGAGGAAGGTACAATTATGCAGCCAGCCGTCAACACATCAGAAAGGAGGAAGGCGCCGTAGTGGAAGCCAGTTGTCAGCCTGACGGAGAATCGGTGTTTGAGGAATCGAGAAACCCACGGGTAAGTGTTTTGCATCATTTGAAATCCCATAGCCCCGATGGGGATAAGACTGTGGTCACGTATTAACGGTCATATGGGCCAAGACCTCTAGTCAGGAGGGCTAGCGTGAAAAAGGCACGTCGAGATTTTGAAGTCCAAAACCCTGACGGAAGGGATATAAGACTAAGGTCTTATAGAAAGCGGTCGCGTGGACTGAAGGCTTAGATAGGTGGGGATAAGGTAACAAAGGAGCGTATCGGGGATCGAGGATTGGTAAAGCAAGTCATTTGGACATTGCAAGTGTTGAAATCCCGACGGGGGAACCCCGATAACAAAATAAAAGGCAGTGTTAATTTAGAAGAAGGCGAGAGCCAATGCAAAGTGTTGTGGGTGGAAAATTCCCGATAGGGAATTAGAAGAACCTTCCAGTTCTTCGGGCCAAGAAAAGAAGGAAGGATCCTGTGAGCGGACATGCCCTGGGTGGCGCGCCTGCATCAAGTGGTATCAAAGCTTAGAAAAGCTTCTTTGCTTTCTGTAGCAGAGGAAAAGGAGAATTCACCATGCCGCCAAGGAGAAGGGGTAGACAATCACCCGATCCAGAGGAGGAAAGGCAAACGTCCAGAGAAAGAGGTAGGCAAGTGCAGAATCCAGACGTGGAGAAGGAAATGCTAAATCTTCGTGCCAGAATGGAGGACATGGAGATAAGAAAAAGGCTCAAAGCTGATGTAGGAGATATCAGTGAATTCGAAAATGAAGATGATGCTGGACATAGAGAAGAAGAAATCCCAGCGGAAGATGTAGTGAGTGAACGCTTACTTAAAGCTATTGCAAGAATGAGTACAAAGGTGAAAATGGACGTTCCAGTTTATGAGGGAAATCTGGATGTAGAAGAGCTTCTAGATTGGATTAGAGCTCTAGACACTTACTTCGACTATGAAGATGTCAAAGAGGATAAGAAGGTTAGGCATGCCGTCACGAGATTAAAAGGACATGCAGCCTTGTGGTGGGATGAACTACAAGCTGACAGGCATTGCCAAGGCAAGCAGAAAATTAAGAGCTGGGACAGGATGATTGCAAAAATGAAGGCAAAATTCATTCCCAGGGACTATCAAATTTCTCTGTTCAAGATGATGCAGAACCTGAGACAGAAGTTGATGACAGTGAAGGAATATACTGAGGAATTTTACAGGTTGAATATCAGAGCAAGTCATTGCGAAAGCAATGACGAAAAAGTGGCCAGGTATATGAATGGCCTGAGATATGAGATTCAAGATGAAATGAGTATGGCAACCATCTAAATGGTGGAGGATGCTTACCAAATGGCTCTGAAAGCTGAGGAGAAGCTGAGCCGAAAGCAGAGTCAAAGAGGTCGAGGCAGAAGTCAGCCTAGAGGCAAACCAGTTGCCCAGGAAAGAATCCAGAAGCCCAGAGACGACTGGAAAAGACCTCAGACTCGAACAGAGAGAGGTGGAAGCTCGCAGCAAGGGTGATATGCTGAGAAAAGAGAACAACATACTGAGCAGAGAGGAGGATATGCTGATAATCATATTTTTCCTCGTACCAGAGGTAGAGGAAGAGGAAGAGGTGGAGTAATCACATGCTTCACATGTGGAAAGAATGGGCACAGGTCGTTCAAGTGTCCAGAGAAAAAGAAAGAAACTGGAGAGACTCACATCACTGAGGCGCAGAGGCGAGATGTTGAGGTCGAATATGCTAAAGGTAGAAGATCGTTGGTGATGCGGAAAGTCCTTTTGACGCCAGAGAAGGAGATGGAGAATTCAGCACAGAGGAACAGTCTTTTTAGGACTGCTTGCAAGACCAAGGATAGAGTGTGCAAGGTTATCGTGGACAGTGGAAGCACAAATAATCTTGTTTCAACCAAGATGGTAGAGAAGCTGGAGCTGGAGACAACTGATCACCCGAATCCATACAAAGTTTCATGGCTACAGACATCAGGTAAATGTCACTAAACAATGCTTAGTTGACATCAAGATAGGAGGATATAATGATAAAATTTTATGCGATGTTATTCCTATGGATGTCTGTCATTTATTGCTGGGTAGACCATGGCAATATGATAGAAATGTGATTCATGATGGGAGGATGAACACATACAGCCTGAAGAAGAATGGGAGAACCCATATGTTGCATCCAATTGAGGATAACGAGGTGAAGCCAGAAGTAAGAAACACAGTACTTCTCATGAGTGGGAAGGAACTTCTTACTGAAGTTAAGAAGAAGGAGGATCCATAATTCTTTGTGGTCAGAAAACCGAGAATTGTTCTGACTAGTACAAGAGTGGATGATTTGCCAGAAGAAGTTTAGGAACTGTTGGAAGAGTTCGCTGACATAGTAGTGGACAAACTACCACGTTCATTGCCACTGATGAGAAGTGTGATTCATCATATTGATCTCATACTAGGAGCTAGTTTTCCAAACAAAGCTACGCACAGATTGACGCTGCAAGAGAATGAAGAGGTTAAAAGACAGGTCCAGGAATTGTTGGACAAAGTTTTGGTCAGGGAAAGCTTGAGTCCATGTGTTGTCCCGATGGTACTCAGTCCGAAGAAAGATGGAGGTTGGAGAATGTGTACTGACTCAAGGGCCATCAACAAGATAACCATCAGGTACAGATTTCCATTGCTGAGGATGGATGATTTGATGGATTGCTTAAGTGGAGAATTTTTTTTTTCAAAGATAGATTTGAAGAGTGGATATCACCAGATTCGCATGAGGGAAGGCGAGGAGTGGAAGACAGCCTTCAAAACCAACGAAGGACTGTATGAATGGCGTGTCATGCCGTTTGGCTTGATGAATGCACCAAGTACCTTTATGAGGTTGATGAATGAAGTCCTGAAGGAGTTCATCGGGAAATTTGTCATCGTGTATCTGGATGACATATTGGTTTTCAGCAAGATGAAGGTTGAACATCTGAAGCATTTGGCTATTGTGATGAGGAAACTACAGCAGGAGAAGCTGTTAATAAACATGAAGAAATCCGCGTTTATGAAGACAGAGCTCATTTATCTGGGTTTTGTTATATCTGCAAATGAGTTGAGGATGGATCTAGATAAGGTGGAGGTAATCAAGAATTGGCCATCACCAAGGAACATATTTGAGGTCAGAAGTTTTCACGGATTGGCTAGTTTTTACCGAAAATTCAGTAGGAATTTCAGTGGAATTAGCGCAGCGATGATGGATACAGTGAAGAAAAGACATAAATCTTTTCACTGGACTGAAGAGGCTGAGAAGAGTTTCAATTTGTTGAAACAGAAGATTACAGAACAACCAATTCTAGTGTTTCCGGATTTTCAAAAGACATTTCAGGTAAAATGTGATGCAAGTGGGTTTTCCATAGGAGCGGTCTTGAGTCAGGAGGACCGACCAATTGCATACTTCAGTGAGAAATTGAATGAGGCAAAGGAAAAGTACTCCACGTATGATAAGGAATTCTATGCCATCATACAGGCATTGAAAAAATGGAGGCACTATTTGATTCCAAAGGAATTTGTTTTATATAGTGATAACCATGCATTACAGTTTGTGACTCAACAGGAAAAGTTGAATCAGAGGCATGTTAAATGGGTTGAATACATGCAAAATTTCACTTTTGTGATAAAACATATTTATGGTACTGCTAACAAAGTTGTTGATGCTTTGAGCAGGAAGTGTTTGTTGTTGTAGGAGTTCAAAGTCCGGACGTTAGGCTTTGATGATCTCAGAGACATGTACATAGATGATTCGGACTTTAAGGAGGCGTATGAAGCAGCTGAGAATCTAGTTCTCAGAGATAGAAGCCCTTGGACAGACTATATGATCCAAGATGGATTATTGTTTAGAGGAAATCAATTGTGTATTCCAATTTGCTTTATGAGGGAGAATCTGTTAAAGGAGAAGCACAACGGAGGATTGGCAGGACATTTCGGTCATGACAAGACATTTGAAAAGCTCAGCGAGTCATATTTTTGGCCAGGGATGTGGTCAGAGGTCAAGTGGTTTGTAGACAGATGCAGGATTTGCCAACATTCAAAAGGAAGGAAACAAAATGCGGGATTTTATCAGCCATTGCCCATACCAGACAAACCGTGGGAGGCGATAAGTATGGATTTTGTATTGGGGTTGCCAAAGACACAAAGGGGTGTTGACTCCATCTTTGTGGTAGTGGATAGGTTTTCCAAGATGGCACATTTTATCCCATGTCAGAAAACCAGTGACGTGACACACATCGCGAATTTGTTTTTCAAAGAAGTCATTCGACTTCACGGCTTACCAAGGAGTATTGTTTCGGATAGAGATACAAAGTTCGTAGGGAAATTTTGGAGGACATTATGGAAGAAGCTGGGGACTAACTTAATGTTTATTTCAGCTTATCATCCTCAGATGGATGGACAAACAGAAGTGGTGAACAGAAGTCTGGGAGACTTGCTGAGAAGCTTGGTGACATAGCACCATAGCCAGTGGGATAGCATATTGCCGCAAGCAGAGTTTGCATACAATGACTCAGTAAATAGGAGCACAGGAAAAAGTCCATTTCAGGTTGTCTATGGGATGCAGCCAAGAGGAGTTTCTGAATTGAGAGATTCAGAGCAGATTGCTACTAGGAGCGCTAGTGCAGAAGAATTTGTTGAGGCAATGAAAGAACTTCACAGCCAGGTGAAGGAGCGGTTGCTGAAAACAAGCCAAGAATATAAGCGCAGAGTCGATCAACATAGAAGACAACTTCAGTTTGAAGTTGGTGATCTAGTTCTGGAACATCTGAGGAAATAAAGGTTCCCGAGAGGAACGTATAATAAATTAAAAATGAAGAAAATCAGACCATGCAAGGTCTTGAAAAAAATGGGAGAAAATGCTTATGAGATCGAGTTACCGGATGGGATTGGAATATCTCTGATATTCAACATTATGGAATTATACCCATACAGAGTTGGGGAAACAAAGAATGCAAGTGATGAACAACCAGAGTGGCAGAAGAAGATGTCAGTTGCAGAGAAGCCACAGATGGAGCAGATACTGGATAAGCGAGTGGGTAAGAGAAACAAAAGGAAGGAATATTTTGAATATCTGGTCAAGTGGAGGGGCCATCCAGTTGAAGATGCCAGCTGGGAGAGTGAAATAGAGATACAGAATCATGGACATACCGTGCAGAAGCTCATGGACAGGAGCCCATGCAAATTTTCAAGTGAGGGAGTATGATGCAGGAGCATCTTTCGAGACAAGCGAGCCAGCGCGGAATGCAAGTGGATAGTTGGGCACACGCCAACACAAGTTTTAAATTTTCCCTTGAAGATTGATGTGCCAAATATAAATGAGATCATTTAATGAAGGCTCCTTGGAAAAATGTAATCAGACCTTGAGCGCCCCACTCTCGTCTAAAGCAGATGGAGGCATTTATAGTAGCTATTGTAGGTAGATAGGATTTTAATATTAGATTAGATAGTTTTAGAAAAAAGAGGGAAAACGGATATAGACACCCTCATTGTGCATTGTAACATAATTCTGGAGAGCTAGAAGAATTCAGGCATAATTGAAGCAGGAAGAGCATAGGAGAGAAGCATAGAACTGTAGAAGAACACCCATGTACAGATCTTGAATTAATAGAAGAAGTTCATTCAGATTCATGACTTTTGTGTTATTCTCTGTGTATGTGTGTTGAATGCTATGCTTATGAGTATTTAATTCCTGTTATGAATTTGTTGTTATGCTGTGTATATGATTTCATGTGTTGAGATTGAAATCTGAGAGGAAGTGGAATGAGTTACAGTTGTTTCTCTATCTGAGCAAAGATTCCTATAAAGAGTGCAGTTGAAGTCGTCTGCAAGGAGTGCATTGACAGAAGGCTCAGATAGTTTAACTCTTGTTCTCAGGAGTGAAATTGAGTAATACGAGCTGTGCAAGGAGTGTGCAGGCTAAGGAGAGTCTCAGTCATGAATCTGAGTGAAGTATTGAAGGACTACTGCTGCAGGTGTGCGCAGAGTCAAAAGAACTCAACACTTAGAGGTGTTTGAGAACTGTCGCAAGGAGTGCATGCAATGATCCTCTTTGAGGATCGAAAGTGTGAAGAATCTCAGGAGGGATAAGGCTTTCAAGTTCATCGAGAAGAATCACAGAGAGTCTGTTCATAAAGTGGTTGAATAGGCGTTGCACAGTTACATGCAAGAGGACCAGTTTTCATAAGAGAAATACTGGGTTCAACCGTAGAAGGCATTCAAGAAGAAGCTAGACGGTTAGGATCTTGTGGAGAACATTTGTAAAATCCCATCAGCTGTTGGATCTACCAAAGAAGTAAGGAGGTTACAGTCGCATTCGAATTTCAAGCTTCAGGGGTCGTGAGCCATTAGATCTTGGATCCATTACCCATCAACCATTGGATCTGACAGAAGCTGCACGAGGGTTACCATCGAGATTCGAAGGATCGAAAATCCTGTGGTCAAATGTTTTTCGACATTTGAAAACCCGAAGTCCTGGGAAGATCTGGGTCACCCATATGTTGGGATAGGTGGTAGGGGATCGAAAGTTCATCGTCATCTCCAGAGTTTGAAAGCCCAGAATCCGGGACCAGGAGAACCCTGAAACAGTGGAGGGGTCATAGCCGTAGGATCTCAAGGAGGACATGTGTCACGTGGTAAATGGATCAGGAATTGGCGTATCGGAGTCCCGGGGGATAGAAAAGTTGGAACATCACAAGTCTCGAAACCCAGGAGAAATTGGGACCGTTCGTCAGAGGGGACACGTGGAGGCAATCAGTGCCATCGAGAAAAGTCCCGATAAGGAATCATCCATCGGGGTTTGAGTCATCGGGATATCGGGGATCCCGGTGATAAAGTGTTTATGCAATTTTTTTTTGTGAACCATGAAATCCCGACGAGGAGGAAGGTACAATTGTACGGCCAGCCGTCAGCACGTCAGAAAGGAGGAAGGTGCCGTAGCGGAAGCCGGTTGTCAGCCTGACGGAGAATTGGTGTTCGAGGAATCAGGAAACCCATGGGTAAGTGTTTTGCAACATTTGAAATCCTGTAGCCCCGATGGGGATAAGACCATGGTCACGGATTAACGATCATATGGGCCAAGACCTCTAGTCAGGAGGGCTAGCGTGAAAAAGGCGCGTCGGGATTTTGAAGTCCAAAACCCCGACGAAAGGGATATAAGACTGAGGTCTTATAGAAAGTGGTCACATGGACTGAAGGCTTAGCCAGGTGGGGCTAAGGTAACAAAGGAGTGTATCGGGGATCGGGGATCGGGGATCGGTAAAGCAAGTCGTTTGGACATTGCAAGTGTTGAAATCCCGATGGGGGAACCTCGATAACAAAATAAAAGGCAGTGTTAATTTAGAAGAAGGCAAGAGCCAGTGCAAAGTGTTGTGGGTGGAAAATTCCCGATAGGGAATTAGAAGAACCTTCCAGTTCTTCAGGCAAAGAAAAGAAGGAAGGATCCTGTGAGCAGACGTGCCCTGGGTGGCATGCCTGCGTCATTATGCACTATTTACTACAAGCAATATTCATTTCATGTAGTATTTTCAAGCATATAATTTCAAGTAGAGTTATTTATTTTATGTCCTTGATGAGGAGACACTACTAACTCTATTTTTTAGTAGTTTTACTTTAGTGTTTACAGTAGGTCAATTTTACTAGAGATAACTCTAATTTGCAGTAGTTTTCTTTCAATTTTACAACATGGAAATTTAGTTAGAGTTACACTATTTTATAGTATCTTATTTCATATTTACAACATGTCAAATTAAATAGGGTTAGTCACTTTATCTATAGGTTCTTTTAACTTTGTTTTTCATCCTCTTTCAATTTTGTTTTTGTAGCAGTATGGTCATTTTGTAGCATGGTATTTCCATCTTTCATTTGATTTCTTCTCTTAACATCCCATCCTTCTTGTTGGTAGGTAGCTCTTGCATTACTAGAGTTAGCATGTCTACTTTATAAGTATATATGTGTCTTTATGTAGTTTTCACACATGGTTAATAGTACCTCATCAAAGTACCATGTTCTTGGGTTGAAAATTTAATGTTAAGTTGAGGAGTTCAACATTCTTGTTGCAATTCTTTGGCACATCATTTTTTTGGCACCATTGATGGGGAGGTGTTACAAACTGCATGCATCACATCATTTTTTATCCAAGAAAAAAAAAAGAAAAAAACTCATTAGATTGCATGCATTTTCCTAGAGATGGATTTGGTGTGTTTTTATAAACAATTAACACTACTAAAACAAGTACAACTAATCAAGAACAACAAGAAGTAAATTGTGAGACATACATGCAACAAATCATTGAATAATTTGGGGACTTTCCCCAAGAGGGAGTAGGTATTTTTGTAAATTCATCATAATAAGGAGGATAATCCCCAATCCATTCACACTATGGTTGAGGGTGGATATTAATAATATTAAATATTTGCATTCTCCATTAACATTAAAACTAATGGAGAATCCAAAATGAAGAATATCAATCATTCTTCTATTCCACATTTCCATGGCCTTACTTCAAAATACCCTAACACTTTCCTTTTTTAATTTGAATTTGTTTGCAGGACTTATGATTATGCATCTCATGATAGGAATCTCAATCTCTTTCCCTCTACACTAAAGGAATTATCCTTGAGATGGTTGATGAGTCTAGAAGGGAACAACATTAGAAGTTGGGAGAAAATGAAGAAAACCTTCATCAAAAAGTATAGGGACTAATACAAGGCTAGTGACATGAGAAATGATATATTTAAAGTTATCCAAGGAGAAAATGAATATTTGGAGGACTATGAGGGAAGGTTCCAACTCAGTTACAAAAGAGCTCATAGTTGCGCATTGGATGACAACTTACTCGAAATTGTCTTGCTCAAATGGGTAAGAGAGGAACTCATGGAGACCTTGAATCTCCTTGCAAATGGATACATATTCCATTTAGGTTATAAATAAATAAACAAAGTATTTAAAAATTACTCTATATCTACAAGGAAGAAGGGTAGAAATGAGAGAAGTATGGAAACACAATCATCTAACTATGCAACTCTTACTAAAATTTAATTAGGAGGTTTGTTAGAAGATTTAAAAACTAATATTTTACACTCATTATCCATGCATATGGATACATTGTAAATAAATAAGAACCAAGTGAAGCATAAAGATATCTAAATATATTTTTTCCTAAATGAACAAAGAAACACACTGGAAATGAATGCCCACTCAACACTGTAGAAATTTGTGCAATGGTGAAAAGAAACATGAAAATAACAAATGGTATTCCCTACCAAGTCACAAGGGTACTTATCAAGGGTTTAAAGATAATGTGCAACCACTATGCTTCATCAACAAAAGAAGACAAGGATTTCCTAGGCCTACAAATAGTCACCGATACATATGTAGGGTGAGTCCATCTATGATCCTTATAATTTTGAATACATAATGACAAGGTAAGAGTAGATAAAGTGAAAAAGTACAAAGAATAAGAGGTTAAAAACAACTTGTGAATTATGGAAAAGGCCATCAGGCCTTAATATCTCATCTGTATTTTGGAGGGAAAACAAAGATGGGAAATTTCTCATTTTGAAAACACCATCAAAATCTCTAGGAAAGAGGCATCCCTAGCATGCTAAAGAAGGTGGAATGGATTACTTCATGACCTTGAAATGGTTTAGCCTCATTACCCTAACAAATTGCAAGCTACCATGTTTAGGGCCCAGCTATGAAAGAAGTCATTGAGAAGGATCAAGCTCAATTATATTGGGCTTAAGTTCAACCCCCCTCTCCTATTACATCCTACACCTGCAAAATAATTAGATGAAGAGAAGGAGAAGGAGGAATGGAATAAAGTAGAAAGGGATGCAAGGTATTATGGAAAAGGTTATATTACCACATTTGTATCCTATGAACTTATGCAAGCATGTAGAGGGTATAAGGAAAAAATAAAAAGAAAAGGAAGTGGGATCTACATCAAAAACATTTGGATTTCACAATGATGTGAAAGATCTTGGGCTAAGGGGTGATGATGGGCCTCCAAATTGGTGTGTTTTGAGGCCTATTTTGGAGATGATGTGACCTTATTTGTATAACAAAAATACTTGTTTTGACTTATATTAATACAAATATCATGGGATCTGTGAATTTAGATATTATGAGATGATTGTTTTATCAAGTTATTTGATGTATATTAATCTAATTATGCTTTTGATAAATTCAAGCATTTCTAAAGGTGTACTAACCCATTTCTCAAGCAAGTTTAATTTCAATAGATGTCTTTACCAACATCCACTTGATATAAAAGGGGGATTATGTCCCATGTTCAATATCCAAGGCATGCCAAGCCTTAAATGAATCAAGAGACCAAATCAAGCACCATATTAGTTTGAATATCTAATTAAGGAAGATAAATATAAAAGGGGATTTGACCCTTAAAACATGGGCCCTTGATTAAAGGGATCCTAAAGACAAAATCCCTCTAATAAAGGAATAATTAAAGGGTTGATTGAAGAGCATTTTTTCATAAATAGGAGCTAGGGGTTAGCCTTATCTTAGCATTTCTATTTTGAGAATTGGAAACTCTATTACGAGCTAATGCATTAGAACTTGTTGAGGATAAACTGTTGTTATGGATTAATTTCTTAATGTATAAAATGTGTTTTCAAATTTATTGCTCTTGGTAATTTGTTTATGATCCCTATAAGATCCTTAAGTAGGGCCCACTCAAGGTTGAACAAGGGAACTTTGTCTGCTATCATTTTCCCTTCTTTAGTTATCTTTAGTTAACCTTGTCACTACTTTTTTGTTATGCACCATTTCATACAAGTAATATTCATTTTCTGTAGTAGTTTCCAACATATCATTTCAAGTAGAGTTAGTTGTTTTATGTCATTGTGTTAAGCCCTAAATAGCGACACATTACCCCTTAATTGGGGCATGTTACATTAGTATTTTATTTTATTTATGTCGGCTTGGGTCCATTAGTTGTAATTGTACCTCCTAGTCTCCTATATATACCAAGGAGATCTTTTCATTTGGAATCATCTTGTATTTATAAATTTATGTGGTGTATAAAGAGGTTTCCCCATCGAAGAGGCTTATTATCTGAAATTATCTATTTGTCAAGGAGTTGAGTACTTATTATGAGGTTTTTTATGCTATTTTGATATTTGGGTCTTAACATTTGGTATCAGAGCTCAATGTCTTGGGGTTTCATTGTTGCATCTAAGACACCTTCGAATTTTCGTTATAACTTGTTTTCTACAATGTTTCAGAAGGAACTTCTTGAAGGATATTTATTAGACGGATCAAGGTACTTGGGGTTAAAATTTCATCTCCTAAGGACTTATACATTCGGCTATATATCCTGTGTAATATAGGGTTTTGGAATCATATTGAATTTAGACATCGCGTAATTTTCACTATAAAAATGTTTCTGTGATTTTTCAGACCCTGAAACTTGGAGGATATTTAGAGAAATTATCAAGGTATCTTTGATAAACATTTCAACTTCTAGGTCATCCTAATTTTTAGATACACCCTATGTAAGACAAGGCATTTGACTAGCCATATTAACTAGTCTCAAATAGGTGTTTCGAGTAAAACCTTGATATCTTCTTCAATGAGTATCCAAATTAAGTGAGACTAGTTGCATTGGACAGTGGACAATATGTAGTATTTTGGGTGCAAGTTTCAAAATCAAATATCATATATTTTTCTCTTGGAATGCTTTACAAGTACGCTCTCCTAGAAGGGACAAAAATCAACAAGGTGTGGGAAAATTATAGAGATCTCAACATGATCACTATTAAAGATAATTTTCCCATTCCCATCATTGATTGATTGTTATATGAACTACATGGAGAAATCTACTTCACAAAGTTGGATCTTCGTTCAAGGTATCATCAGATTAGAATGAAGGAAGCAGATATCCCAAAAACAACATTCTGAACTCATGAAGGCCATTATGAATTTTTGGTCGTGTGTTTTGGCCTTACGAATGCACCTTCAACATTCCAAGGGTTGATGAATTCAAGTTTCAAGACCTTCCTTCAAATATTTATGTTAGTATTTTTTTATGATATGTTAATCTATAGAAATTCTTGGGACAATAATGTTCGACATGTTGACAAGGTGATACAACTACTAAAGGAGCAACAACTATATCCAAAACCATCCAAATTTTTCTTTGGGGAGAAGAAGGTAGAGTATTTGGGTCATATTGTATCCCATGAAGGTGTCAAGGTAGACCCTAACAATATTAAGGTCATGATGGACTGGCCTATTCCCAAAACATTGAATAATCTTAGAGGATTTTTGGATTTGACAGGTTACTATCGCAAGTTTGTTCAGAACTATGGAAGAATATAAACACTTGTAATGCAATTAACTAAGAAGGATGCATGCCCCCCGGGGGGAGCAACTCAATTGGCAAGTGTCGTGAATTTGAAGTGATATGAAGTTCCATGAGGTTTTGAGTTCAAATCCCCCTGACTTATCGTGTGTTCCACGTAAGGGGCATCGTGGGCACACCTAGAGGTTATAATGGTAGCAGTTGGATAACACGACCACGTGTAATGCGAGTACGTGCCCAACTAGTTTTTGATTCCACCAGACATAAATAAATAAGTAAAATAAAATAAAATAAAATTAAGGATGCATTTTCAAGGACTCCACAAGTAACTCAATCTTCTGAACAACTTAAAGAGGTGATGTGAAAATCTCATGTCTTGACCACATTGGACTTCACAAAAACCTTTATTGTGGAATGAGATGCCTCGGGAAATGGCATTGGTGATGTTCTAATGCAAGAAGGAAGGCCCCTTTATTTTGAAAGTCAACCACTCAAGGGAAAGGACTTACACAAACCCATTTATGAGAAGGAAATGATGTCAATACTACATGCATTGAAGTAATCATGCCCTTACCTAATAGGTAGGCACTTCAAGGTCAAAATAGATCATGATAGTCTTAAATACTTCTTGGAACAAAGACTGTCAAGAAGAACAACAAAAATGGATGACCAAGATGTTGGGTTGTGATTTTGAAATCATCAAGAAAAAATTTGTGGCAGATGCACTCTCAAGAAAGGATTAATATGTTGAATCCTTTCTCTGTGCTATCTCAATCATCCAACTCGATTAGATAATAGAAGTGAGGCATGAATGAAAGAATGAAGAAAACATGTGGACTCTCATTCAAAGGTTGTAGCAGGATTCCAGTGCATAAGTTACATTTACATGGAAAAATGATTCACTATGGTACAAAGATCACTTATATTTATGTAAGAACTCCCAACTCAAACAAAATGTACACTTGGAATTGCACACCTCTCCAGTAGGAGGGCACTCAGGAGTTTTGAAAACCTACCATAGGGTCAAGAAGGAATTTTTTTGGGATGGCCTTAAAACTGATGTTCAAAGGTTTGTGGAAGAATGTTTGGTTTTCCAACAAAACAAGGTGGAAACAATTAAGAACCCAAGTATTTTATAACCATTATCCATCCCAAGTCAGCACTGGGAGGAGGTTTCAATGGATTTCATCACAAGGTTACCGAAGTTTGAAGGAAAGAGTGTCATCATGGTGATTATTGATAGACTAACCAAGTATGCACACTTTTGTGCACTCGCTCATCCTTTCAAATCCAGTATAATTGCCACTGCATTCATGAAGACAGTTCAAAAGCTACATGTAAGCCCAAATATTATTGTAAGTGACAGAGATCCCATCTTCATTGGACAATTTTGGACATAATTATTTTCTTGTTTGGGTACTCAATTGGCTCATATCTCATCTTATCATCCTCAATATGATGGAAAAACTGAGATAGTGAAAAAATGTTTGGAAATCTACCTTCGTTGCTTTTTCTCTGATAAAAAAATACAATGGTTTAAGTGGTTACCCTTGGCAGAATGGTGGTATAACACTTCCTTTCATACTACAACAAAAATGACACCATTTATGGCACTCTATGGATAACACCCACCTTCCATCAATTCTTATCTAAAAGAAAAATCTAAGGTTCAAGTAGTGGAAGATCACATCGAGCATCAACAACAAGTTCTTCAACTCTTAAAGGACAACCTAACCATGGCACAGAATCACATGAAACAACAAGCAGATCAACATCGTAGTGAAAGAAGTTTTGAAGTAGGGGATTGAGTATTTTTAAGACTACAACCATACAAACAAATGTCCCTTGAGAAAGATAAGAAGGATAATAAGTTATCACCAAATTATTATGTCCCTTATAAGGTGTTGTAAAATATTGGTACTATGGCATAGAAATTGGAGTTTCCTACATCTTCGCGAGTACACCTAGTTTTCCATGTTTCATGCTTAAACAAGGATATATGTGACAATATCCCAATTCAAAATATATTTCCAGAACTTGAAGAGGAAGGAAAAATCATATTGGAGCCTGAATATATCACTGACACAAGAATTCACCAGCTGAGGAATAGATCCATTTCATAGTATCTCATTAAGTGGAGGAAACTGCCTATTGAATATTCCACTTGGGAAGATGAGTCTTTTATACAGAAGCATCCAGAAATAATCAAGCGTTGTGGACAACACTTTTCTGAAGGGAAGGGGCATGTTAAGCCCTAAATAGTGGCACATTACCCCTTAATCGGGGCATATTACATTTGTATTTTTATTTTATTTATGTCGAATTGGGTCCATTAGTTGTAATTGTATCTCCTAGTCTCCTATATATACCAAGGAGACCTTTTTCATTTGAAATCATTTGTATTTGTAAATTTATGTAGTGTATAAGGGGGTTTCCCCCTCGAAGAGGCTTATTATCTAAAATTGTATCTTTGAAAAGGCTTTGAGTACTTATTCTGAGGTTTTTTATGCTATTTTGTTATTTGGTTCTTAACACATTGATGAGGAGGTATTGTTAACTTTTTTGTAGTAGTAATTTTATTTCATCTTTTACAGTAGGTCAATTTGAGTAAAGATAAATTTGTTTTGCATCAACTTATTTCATCTTTACAACATGTCAATTTAAGTAGGGTTAGCCAGTTTTTCAATAGGTGCTTTTCACTCTATTTTTCAACCCCTTTCGCTTTTGTTTTCTAGCAGCACAGTCATTTCGCAGCATGTTATTTCCATCTTTCATTTTATTTTTTTATCTTTACATTTTAGTCTTCTTATTGTTAAGTAGTTCTTTAATTCTTAGAGTTATCACGTCTCCTTTCTAAGTATATAGATGTCCTTATGTATTTTGCACACATAGTGCATAGTACCTTATCAAAGTAACATATTCTTGGGTTGACAATTTAAAGTTAATTTGAGGAGTTGAATATTATTGTTGTAATTATTTATCACCAACCTTATCCAATCTATCCTTTGTGGCCTTTGAAGTTTCTTTGAACCTGTGAAAAGTTTGAAGTACATGTTAATGTGATTTAGTTAGGTAATTTAAAAGCATAGTTATAAGTTCAATGTATAGAGTATTAAATTTACCTTTCCATCTCTCTAAATTTTGGTAAGATTCCCTCTTTTTTCATCTTCTTCTCCTTAGCATCCTCCATTAATGCATCCCACTTATTTTGGGGAACTAGTGTAGGACACTCATATTTAGGGTGGTGTAATATATAAGTGTGGTAATTGTATTGCATTTCTTTCAAATACTTCCCTTCCATAGAATTAACAATGTTTTGGTTGAATACTTTATCAAAAAGCTTCATCATGTGTTTCATAAAATTCTTTTTTGAAACTTCAGCTTTGTTATTTATAGTTAGTTCTTGTTGTTAATGCAAAAAGATTAAATGCCTTCTCATCCAACTATTGATCAAATAATTTATTACATTCCATTTAAATAATTTGTTATGATTATACCTCTAAAATCAGCATAAAAATAGTCATCATTGTATAAAATGAAAATATCCATCATTGTAATTAACGTGAATTTTTAATCTCTTCAATAGGGCCAGTTCTTCGTCCATGTGTAAATAAATAGGTATTTTTCCAGTGCTATTGAAAAAAATTCTCAGTGAGGGAGTCATCTCAACATCTAATCCAAGGTGATCAAAAGGACTAGGAGTAGAGGCTATAGTAGTACTAGGTGTAGTAGTAGACAAGGTGCCAACAATAGGCCTAGGAGTAGGGGCACTAGAATCGACACCAGGAGTAGAGGCATCAATAGCATATGTAGGTGTGTTACTCCTAATGCCTGAGCCATTTGATCTCAAGAACATTTATAAAAAACCACTTTATGGCAAGTACTTTAATTTATCAAAATTAATATGTTGTATTAAATAAGGCAATTGATCGAATCAAATTTCATACATCACACTGATTCATTTTTGCAATCAAGTATGATTGTATTTCCATGTTTTCTTCATAGGTATCACCCATCAAACATTTAAGTTTGTCTTCGCAATTTCTAACCTTTTTTCTTATAGAAATCAAATGGTTAGGATCATCAAAATAGTCATCATTTTCATGACCATGATAAGGCAATGTGGAAGCCTACAGACAACCAAAATTCAATATGGATTAGAACATCAATAAACATTGATATAAAAAACATATAAATAGTATACTAGATTACCTACCCTACATCAATACTTTTCTTGCAATCAACTTGAAACATAAACATCAGCATGTTAATTACATAAAAGAAGCATATATAAGATAAAACTAATGGAAATCATATTTAAACACAATATTTAATAAATGAAAACCATAAATTGTAAAACATAATTATGTCTTTCATGAATTCAGTTCAAATAGTAATAGATCAAGGTGTCATTTTAAAAATAATTTCTTGAAATACCATGGAAAACACTTTCTTGAAAAACTTGCTCCATAGGTAAGATATTGGTGCAAGCATTGGACATTCCAATTATGATAATAGGACATTAAGTTTTGACAAATAATGTTTTGACATTAATTTCATTTGAAAATGAATTGATCTACTCATGAATTATCTAAAAGAGAGATAATGGAATACCTTTTCAATTGTTGGTCTTCCTCATATGATCCAGCTCCAACTCCTATGATCTACTTCATGGACACAAGTGACAGGAAAAAAAAAAACAATCTACGAATTCTCCAAGTTTTAGGAAATAACAATTATAGTCTAGATCTAATCCAATCCACTCAAGGAGGGATAAAATTAGTCATTTTCAACTGAGTAGCAAAGTATGGAAAGGGGAAAACACACACACATGAATCAAATGGACAAATACATAAAAATTACTTCACCTTGACTCTTGATGCATTGCTCCTTATGCTCCTTTCTCTTGCTTCTCCTTATCCCTCACTCAAGCAAGGATAACCTAATATGAATAATGATATGTATGAAGAAGATCCTCTAAATAATCATGCAACATATACATGTAATTGATTATTCCTCCTCTTTCCCATGGAATGCACTCTTATATAGTTTGGTGGAGGAGGCTAGGATAGGCTTCTAGATCTCTAAGACTTAGTGAAATCGACTATATTGAGAGTTCCCAAGCTTCTATCATGAAATAACCAACTCAACCATCTTTGATATACTCATGAATCACCAAATCTAGAAGTTCATAGAGGCAGTCATGGGCTAGCATTAGTGTATCTAGTGATCGATCACGGGTTGCAAATCAACTAGGAAGAGACTAGTTTCACTCTGTCAAACATTTTAGACATGACTATCCTCAAAACTAGGGAAAATCCATGGGAAAATAGTGTGTCTCGGCATGAAGCATCAATAAGTCCTCCATGAGACCTTAGAGTGGAAAATAAGGTTATAACATGAACAAATTCAAAAAACACTTAAACATTTATATTTGATATAAATGTTAACACACATTGATGCAAAAAAATACCTAAAACATGCACTTCATTGCAGAAGTGCATTTACTCCATTCCTAATCATCATCATTAGGACATACACATTCATCTACCCCATAAATGCACCTGAATGGTTGATCATATTCTTCATCATCCGGCACAATATTAAAGAGTGCATCTTCAAAAC
Organism: Picea engelmannii; assembly: GCA_009831015.1. Taxonomy (NCBI): domain Eukaryota; kingdom Viridiplantae; phylum Streptophyta; class Pinopsida; order Pinales; family Pinaceae; genus Picea; species Picea engelmannii. The sequence continues at coordinate 69,171 of ML805601.1, forward strand.
CCCTTATATTAGTGGATCACTGAGACATTTCTTTTCTTCTAATGTGTAAATAGGATTTTTTTTCAAATCTCACTCGATACACAAAAGACCATTTTTAATCTATAACATACCTACAAAACTAGAACAAGAGTGTTAAATATGCAATCTACATTAAAAATATGTGTTCATAGAAACATAATTTCAAAAAGGAAAATTATTTGTCACCTTATACTTTATTCTTCATAGGAAATTGGGTCAAGGTGGCGGCGGCATCAAGGAGTGTAAGCGGAAATGAAACTTGATACAGAGTCAAGTGTGGCAATGGTGCACAAATTTCCAATTATAATTAATACATGGAATGTCCTTTTTTTTCTTTTCTTAATTCCTCCATCGAATATTTAAAAAGAAACACCACTAACCATAACCATATTACTAATAAAATGCAAATTTATATGACAATCAACCTTAAAAAATATTCAATCAATAATGGGCTTTATCATTAGAATCCTTCCAAATGAAATCTAGATTTTTTATTCCTCTATATCATTGTCGTATGTGCATCATGAATAGGTGGAGATGTCAAATGAAGTCGAATCAATATGGAACACATTGGTTGGGACTACCTCAATAATCCATGGATGGCCTAAATTCTTTGATCACTTGAGTTAATTATACATTGCATCATGAAAAAAAAAATTACTAAAGCAAAATCTCACAATCACCCTGTTGACGAGCGAAAATGATCGTCCGTCAATTGGAAGAACGAGTCTGGTCCGGGGTTGTTTAAATAACCCAAGCCATTTGGTATGACTCACTCTAAAGGGTTTAATGGATCTTTTGGCCAATCTAAAAGTCCTAAAAGAAACAAATAAAAGAAAAAGAGCAAACTAAAAAATAACTACTTAGAGTATATATGTACATACGTATACATATAACTATTTTAAATAATATTAACACAACAGATCTGTTTATTTAATTTATGTGCATGATGTACAAGTTGCAAATTTTAGTCTAAACTAACGAAAATCTATGAAAAGATGGGTCTTTTAACAAAAGTAGATAAAGAAAGAAAATAAACTATTTTTGTTTTTATCTTTATTTATCTATAAGATTAAATCGAAAATATATTATGAAACGTGAATATGTAGACGGTCAAAGCCAGATCGCATATAAGAGTTTCAGAAAAACAAACAAACTATGAATAGAAGTAAACTAACCTACTAATGAGTTAATCGACATACATCCAATCATTTGTATGATTATAGAATGTCCAGCCAGCCTGTCCAAGAGATAAACCTGCAGTGAACCTTGAAACTGGTCGGAATAAATGCAAAACAATATATTAACTGTTGGATTTTGATGACAGAATGATAAGATGCAAATAATAGTTGTGATATTTGTGATTGCAAGCAATTACACATAAGATAAATCTAACTCTGACAACCTGCTTTTAATCATTCAACAAAATTAAAGAAAAACCTTATCATTTGGATTGAACAAGTGATTACTATTTTTAATATCTAAACCATCAAAATGTGGATGATATTAAAAGATATTATCCTGACGACATAATAATTTGTGAAGACAAAAGCTATCAACAATTATTTAATTATCAGGATAAACAAACTGTTAGCGATTATTTTTGTCATTTGGCGTAGAAGCACCCAGGGCTATAGATTGCACACGAAATGCTCAAGCACAGCATGGGAGAATCCTTTTTCCAAGTAGCAGGTCAAGCGAGCGAGCCAAATGTCATCGGCAGCATCCAAGGTCTATTTTGCAAAGAAAATCGATGGTCACCAGGTTTTCAGAGCTACCGAATTGCCCAAGGTTTAACACAAAGGACAACTCTCGTATTTCAATCAGCAGGTTCGGATCGTCCGATCTAACTGGGATAGGTGGCATCCTGTCAGCATATCGCGGATTGGGGTTTCGGGGAACCGGGAGACATTAGCGCATTGCACTTGGAAGTACCGATCAGCGGAACGTCGAGAGCACCTTTGGCGCCAAGCCCACGATCTCATCCCTAGGTCATATCAAGCGAGCCTGCAAACGAGGGCGGCTCCCCTGTAAATATCAGGTGCCCCCTCATCCGTTCATCCTAAGGACGTGTGTCGCAAGATCTGGCCACGTCGGCGTTTCGACAGTCGGAAGTTCATGGGATAAGAGTTTCATGTTGCTCAACATCGCGAAACCCCAAACCCCGATAGCATCGAAAGCGTAGAAAGTGGGGCCCGCAGTATAACGAAGTGTTTTCATCCGTCCATCCAGAGGGGACACCTAGCAGCAAGTAGAGCCATCTCGGTGCTTCGCTCATCGCGATTTCATTCAGCAAAGATTAGCCCTTTCATATTCATGAACGCCGAAAGAATATGGTCACAACCCACGGTCACTTGGGGAGAGGAAGGAGTTGCATAAAGAAAGCCAGAGGTGTCGAGTTCAGTTGCAGAGGGAAACATCGCGACCTCCAAAGTCTCGGACCCAATCTTAATACTGTTCCTAGTATTGAAGTAAATGAAGGCAAGAGCGGATGGTTGAAACCTCCTTTCGTTCATTAAATAATGGGAATGGAGGGTCTGGCGAGCCGCCTGCTCCCAGAGGTCCTAGGTATCGATTCTCTCAACAAAGCTGTGCCGAATTCCTATACTCAACAGAGAAGTCTGCACACGCTAGCTGAGCACTTCATAGCTCAACTACCCTCCTTACAGGAGCCATGCGTAGTTAAGGTGGCATTTAAAGGAAGATATCAGTACGAGTTTGACTAAAGGGACACCAGGCCTTGAGTGACTGGAAACGCCTCTGTGAGATGAATTTTCCTGAGTATGTAGGCTCAGTCATTGTAGTTTGGAAGTATCGATGGTAGAGCAGAGCTCCCTATAGTAAAGTTTTAACTAATATTCTAGTTTGTGGGTTATGCATCTGTATAGGAGATATCTTGTTTTATGACAGACAGTTTTTCTTACTCCATCTAATTTTCGTCTCATGCTAAGAGAGTTTGTGATTGACTGATTTGCGCGAGTTATTGCAGTTATGTTATGATAAAAGATTTATTGTTGCATTATTGCATTCTCTGGCTTTGTGTTTGAATGTAAGATGATATTGCATTTGGACGTCTTCTTCCTCAGCCTATTAGAAACCCGATGTTAATAACAGACCTCTGCATTCCTCTTATATAAGTCTTCCACTTGTTCACCCTTTACTACAGCTCACTATCTGAAGTTTATATAATACCTCACTCACCTACGCATGCCTGGCCTAGTTTTGGAGTTGGAATGATATTGTTTTGAGTTGGCTTCCATTCGATCATCCCATCTATAAACCACCGTGACATAAAACTGATGGGCGTCGGGCTCTGCTCCTGCTAGCAATCCGGGAGTGACTTTCGTCGCCAACATTTCTGGTGTCGTTGCTGTCGAAATAAGTTGAATATTTTCCCCGAGATTGACGACAACGATTAACTGATTCTGAAGGTGCATCAGATATCAGAATTATCAAGATTGTTGTTGTGCACCTGGCGACTCCATTGTGACGACTCCACTGGGGAGAACCTACTCTATTAATTGTGGCTTTGAGAGGCAGACACACACGGTCTCATCCACAGCTGCCCCTAGCTACACCTCAAACCGATCCAGAGGTGGTTCTCAGAAAAGGAAAGGCCCCTGAAGAAGAAGCTTCCACCGTCGAAGCAAGTAATCCACCATATCCTTCTGTAAGAACTCCGTTTTCTCCTCCCCAGTTTCTTAATAGACCTCCTTCAGAAGTTTCCCATTTCCTGAATTTTGGGAGTGTTCCTGCTGAGTTTTCCCCTCCTGGTCTGGGATTGGAGGGAGAAATACTTGTCACTCCCATCTCCTCTAAAGTTGTACCTTGGCGTAGACCCAGTACCATAGAAGTTTTCCCCACTCTTGCACAAGGAGGAGCACCTGCTGACTTGAGCTCGTTAGCTTTCTCCTTAAATCCTCTCTTGTTTCCCACTCCCATTAAGAACTCATCCTTAGTATCCACGTTCCAAGTTCCTTCTCCTCCGAGTTCCCCTTTACATAATATCCATATGGCTAGAGCAAATCCCCCTATGACCGCAATGGAGGCCATCATAGCCGCTAGGTATGCTCCTCTTGTCTTACCACAACTTCTCAACGCCCTCCCACCAGATGGATACCTAAAGCAGCTGCCCAAGTTTACAGGCGAGGGGGACATAGCTGTTGAAGAACACCTAGCAGCCTTTTATACTTTCGCGGATGATAATGTTATCATGCACGCAGACGTATGGATGAGGATTTTTGTCCATAGTCTCCAAGGAGAGGCTAGAAAATGGTTCAAGGCCCTGCCTCCTGGATCTATTGATGGGATCAAAGCTTTATATAGTACCTTTTTGAGACAGTGGGGAGATAAAAAAATATTTCATGTATTACATGACAGAATTTGGGTCGTTAAAGAGAAAGGAAGGAGAGTCTGTCTCCGACTTCTCCAAGAGATTTAATAAAATGTACAATAAGATCCCTACTGAGATAAAACCCTCCGAAGCCTCTGCAAAGATCACTTACTCCAACTCTTTTGATCCTGATTTCTGCCTACTGCTAAGGGAGAGAAGAGCTACTACACTGGCCCACATGCAGGATGCGGCCGTAGAGGTAGAATCTAACATATTGGCTGTCAACCGACTCAGGAACGCAGGTGATAGAAATACGTCCAAGAAGGCCTGAAGCTCCCTCATAAAGTTCCTCTCCCCTGCCCCATCAAATAGATGAGACAGCTAGAGCACTAAAATCGTTTTCTGCCAGGATGGAAAGGTGGGAATTAGAGGGGAAGCCCATGTATAGAAATCCCTAGAACACTGATAATAGAGGTTTCAGACAACCTACTTACAATATGCCTCAGGTTTTCCCGATGGAACAAAGGGGAAAAGACAGAGAGGATCAAAGGGTTCAAACCCCCCTCCAAAACAACCTAGTTGATCATGAGGAAAGAGAGGAGATAGACGAGTTTGGCCCTGAAATTCACTGTATTGAAGAAAATCCCCCTTTTCCCCATTTGACACAGTCCGCATATGAAGAATCCCTGATGAGTGCTCAAATTCATGAGTTGGGGAAAGAACAAAGGGATGGTCACACTTCTAACAGATATAATCTTAGATCGAGAAGGAAAGAAGGAGACTTTGACAGCCCAGACCAGCCCCTCATAGCAGAAAAACCTACTAGATCTACCGCAGCCGCTACTAAAGATAAAGGAGCTCAAAGCACTTTACCAGCAGTCAAAGAACCCGTCACCGAGGTAAGGGAAGCTCCTAAGCCCATTCCATCCTTTAATTTTGAACATGAAATTCAAAATATCAGGATCCCCGTCCCCCTCTCAGAGCTAGTTAAAAACGAAGATTTTAAAAGATCCCTCTCCAAGATGCTACAATCTGAGTCCCCCCAGCCCCCCTCTGACTCAGTAAACCTTCAAGATGAGAAGCCAGTTGTCATCTTAGGCCCCATGGTAGAAGACAGAGATGACTCATCCCCCCCCTTCTACACATCCCTGAACATACATGATAAAGTGTTGCATAACTGCCTCATGGATTCAGGGGCTTCCCATAACCTTATGCCAAAAATAGTCATGGAAGAATTGGGACTGGAGATGAAAATAACTTATCATGATTTATATTCTTTCGATTCAAGGAGAGTGCAGTGTCTAGGAGTCATCAAAGACCTGGTGGTTTCCCTGTTTTAGCTGCCCATGAAAAGTGTGGTCATGGATATTGTGGTAGCCAACATTCCCCCCAAATTTGGTATGCTATTGTCTAGATCGTGGATCAAAAAACTTGGAGGGACACTACAGATGGATCTCAAATACACCACCATTCCGGTCTTCAGAGGGGAACAAAGGAGATTATACAGAGAAGCCCAACTAGCCTATATTGTCAGTGATGAAGCAGACCCTACCAATCACCCCATCTTTGCACTTGACACCGACTTGGGGTCTAGTTTGCTGTAGCTTACCGATGCCCCTGAAAGCTCTTTAATAATCAGAAAACATCCCAGCCCTGATCATTCGATTTCCCCTCAAATCTCCTCTATGTGGAAGATGTTTTTTGACGGAGATTCTTCTAGTGAAGGCACTGGCGCTGGAGTGGTTTTCATATCACCTTGTCAAGAAGTCGTGTCCCTGTCATACAAGCTAGAATTTGAAGCCACCAACAACGTGGCAGAGTATGAAGCTCTTGTTCTGGGTATGAGGGCCGCAAAGGAAATGGGAATTAAAGAGATAGCAATATTCAGAGATGTTGAGTTGATTATTCAGTAGGTAAGGAATGCTTATCATGCCCATAATCCCCGGCTCAGAAATTATCGGAATGAAGTATGGGACCTTATTGATAATTTCTTCTTGGCTTTTAACATTTCTTTCATTCCAAGGGGAGAAAATACTTTGGCCGATTCTTTAGCTATCTCAGCTAGTTTGCTCAAATTCCCTCTGCCACCTATAGTAAAAAATGATGTTGATATAAGATATAGGCCCTCGGTGCCGGACAATGTCAAGCATTGGAAGGTGTTCAAGGATGATTCTGAACTCGAAAGGTTTCTCCAATTAGTTGACTAATTTTCTGCATTGCATATTGACCAGGATCCCGACCTGGAAGGTGACCCTTGTCCTGAAGAGTTTTTAAATAAAATCGCTAATCATCATATCATTCAGCTGCCCAACAATCACATTCCAAGAGGACTTGTCCCTTTAGAAAGATTGTTCGATGGGAATGATGTGCCAGTAAAGGGCAAGGTCTCAAATGAAGATGCCGATACAACTAAATGCAACATTGGTTAACAGGAGGAACCTAGATTCATCAAATTGTCAAGCAGTTTGACCAGAGAACAGAGGGCCGAATATACGCAGTTGTTGCAAGAGTTCGTCGATGTGTTCGCATGGACATACGAAGACCTCAAGACGTATGACACATCTGTCATCGAGCACAAGATCCCGTTGAAGGAAGAGGCTAGGCCATTCAGGCATAAGCTAAGACAGATAATTCCCATGTTGCTTCCCATCATGGAGAAGGAAGTTAAAAAGTTGTTGGATGCACGAATCATTGTCCCCTTGAGATATTTCGAGTGGGTGGCCAACTTGGTCCTAGTAAGGAAGAAGAGCAGAGAAATCAGGCTTTGTGTTGATTTCAGGAACCTGAATAGAAGCTCAAAGAAAGACAATTACCCCCTACCTAAGATGGAACATATATTGCAGAGGGTAATTGGTGCATCCAAGATATCCATGATCAATGGGTTTTCTGGCTATAATCAGATATCGGTCATGCCTGAGGACAGGGAGAAGACAGCCTTCACCACTCCTTGGGGCACATTCATGTATGCCAAAATGCCATTTTGGTTGATGAATGCAGGAGCAACATTTCAGCGAGCCATGGATATAGCCTTCATCAGAGAAAAAGACTAGTTCGTAGTGATATACCTAGATGACATCACAGTTTTCTCCAGGTCTGATAAAGAGCACCGTTGTCACTTAAGGAAAGTTTTCTCGAAGTGTCGGAGATTTGGTCTTTCCCTAAATCCCAAGAAGTCCCTGTTCGCTATGATGGAGGGCAAGCTGCTAGGCCATATAGTATCGGCAGAAGGAGTAAGAATTGACCCCGGCAGAGTGGAGGCGATTCAAACCCTGTCACTTCCCAGGTCTAAAAAAGAGGTCCAGACATTTCTAGGAAAGATTAATTTCCTGAGGAGATTCGTCTCAAATTTTGTTGAACTCGTAAAACACATCACAGCAGTGCTCAGAAAGGGAAACGAAGTGAGATGGGCCGCTGAGCCCCGGGCATCTTTCGACCGAATAAAAAAGGCATTGACTGAGGCACCTGTGCTAATCAGTCCTGATTATTCCAAGGATTTCCTGATTTTTTCATTTGCTTCCTAGGATACAGTGGCGACAGTCTTACTGCAGAAAAATGAGGAAGGGCGTGAGAAGCCCATCGCCTTCTTCAGCAGGGCATTAAGAGACGCAGAGAGCAGGTATGAAATCATGGAGAAGCAGGCCTATGCCTTAGTGAAAGCTCTTAAATCTTTCAGAGTCTATGTCTTGCATTCAAAAGTAACAGCATACGTTCCTTCAGCTTCCGTGAAGGACATCCTTGTGCAGCCCGACGTAGATGGGAAAAGAGGCCGATGGAACTCTAAAATTCTGGAATTTGACTTAGAGATAAAACCCACCAAGTTGGTTAAGGGGCAAGGTTTAGCCAAGCTACTGGCTGAATCCAACTGTGAAGCCTTGGGAGTTAGTTTCATCAATACTCGCTCAGGATTTCAACAAGCTGAATCGCCCAACCAATGCTCTCAAGATGGCTTATCATTGGTAGAATGTGCCTGGTATCGTGACATTCTGTATTTTCTGCAAGAGTTGAAGCCCCCCGATGGAATGGGAAAAAGCAAAGCAAGGGCTCTAAATCTCAAGGTGGTCAGGTATTGCCTCATTGACCAAACCTTGTACTGGAAAGACCCGCTAGGGGTATTTCTGAGATGCCTGGACCCATAGGAGGCCCACAAGGTTACGTTTGATTTTCATAGTGGCCTTTGCAGAGGTCATCATTTCTGAAAAACCACAGCCCACAAGATACTCCGAGATGGGTATTACTGGCCCACTTTATTCCCCGATGTTTACAGGGAGATCAAAGCTTGCACCAAATGTCAAAAGTTCTCAGGAAAGAAACAGCTCAAATCGCTACCATTGAAGCCTATAGTGTCTCCAACACCTTTTCAGCAGTGGGGGTTGGACTTCATTGGAGAAATTCATCCTCCCTCAAGTGGTCAACACAGATGGATTCTCACAGCAATAGATTATTTCACCAAGTGGATAGAAGTTGTCCCCACCAAAAGCGCATCACACAAAGTAATTATCAGCTTCCTGGAGGATATCATAGCCAGATTTGGCTGTCCCAGCAGGATCCTCACCGATAACGTTGCTTCTTTCAAGTCTGAGCCTCTAATCAAGTTCTGCGAATAGTTCCATATCTCACTAGTTCACTCTACCCCGTACTATCCCCAAGGCAACGGTTTAGCAGAGTTTTCCAACAAAAGCCTGATAAGGATCATTAAAAGAATATTGGAGGACAACAAAAGAGCCTGGGATTCAAAGTTGAAATTTTCTCTATGGTCCGATCGTGTCACAATGAAGAAGTCTCTGGGCACTTCGTCGTTTCAACTAGTCTACGGAGCAAAAGTAGTTTTCCCTACTCAGCTCGCCTTACCTGTGGCGAAGTTCTTTCAAGACTACGAGGGAGAACTATATCATATGATCAGAAGAATTCATCAGATAGTGGAAGTCCAGCAAATCAGAGAACAAGTGAGGGACACAACTTACAGTCATCAGCAAAAGATCAAACAGGCTTTCGACAGGAGGGTCAGGAAAAAGGAGTTCGAAATCGGGGATTTGGTATTTAAGTGGGATGCACCCAGACAGGATAAAGGCAAGCACAGCAAGTTCGACACCCTCTGGATCGGCCCCTTTAAAATCTCAGAGATTTTCTCCAACAACACATATGGGTTGCAGGATCTGGAGGGTGAAGGGGTTTTCAATAGCCCAGTGAATGGGCATTTTCTAAAAAAATGTTTTATTTGAGCCTTAAACGACTCCTCTATTTGTAAATATTATCTTTTTTCCTTTGTGTATTTTCTTTTTGCATGTTTTCGGCTTAATAATTGACTCCATAGCCCAATAGCAAGGCACTGAATTTGTGGAGGGAGTTCTTAGAGAATCGCAGGGATGACTATATCCCCCATGGAGCCTAATGTTAGTGATTATTTTTGTCATTTGGTGCAGAAGCACCCAGGGCTGTAGATTGCACACAAAATGCTCAAGCGCAGCACAGGAGAATCCTTTTTCCAAGTAGCAGGTCAAGCGAGCGAGCCAAATGTCATCGACAGCATCCAAGGTCTATTTTGCAAAGCAAATCAACGGTCACCAGGTTTTCAGAGCTACCGAATTGCCCAAGGTTTAACGCAAAGGACAACTCTCATTTTCAATCAGCAGGTTCGGATCGTCTGATCTAACTGGGACAGGTGGCAACCTGTCAGCATATCGCGGATCAGGGTTTCGGGGAACTGGGAGCCATTAGCGCATTTCACTTGGAAGTACCGATCAGCAGAACGTCGAGAGCGCCTTTGGTACTGAGCCCACGATCTCATCCCTGGGTCATATCAAGCAAGCCTGCAAACGAGGGCAGCTCCCTTGTAAATATCAGGTGCCCCCTCGTCCGTTCATCCTAAGGACGCATGTCGCAAGATATGGTCGTGTCGGCGTTTTGGCGGTCAGAAGTTCATGGGGTGAGAGTTTCATGTTGTTCAACATCGCGAAACCCCAAACCCCGATAGCGTCGAAAGCATAGAAAGTGGGGCCCGTGGTATAACGAAGTGTTTTCAGCCGTCCATCCAGAGGGGACACCTGGCAGCGAGTAGAGCCATCTCGGCGCTTTGCTCATCGCGATTTCATTCAGAAAAGATTAGCCCTTTCATATTTGTGAATGCCAAAAGCATATGGTCACAGCCCACGGTCACTTGGGGAGAGGAAGGAGTTGCATAAAGAAAGCCAGAGGCACCGAGTTCAGTTGCAGAGGGGATCATCGTGACCTCCAAAGTCTCGGACTTGATCTTAATACTGTTCCTAGTATTGAAGTAAATGAAGGCAAGAGCGGATGGTTGAAACCTCCTTTCGTTCATTAAATAAGGGGAATGGAGGGTCTGGCAAGCTTCCTGTTCCCATAGGTCCTGTGTATCGATTCTCTCAACAAAGCTGTGCCGAAGTCCTCGACTCGACAGAGAAGTCTGCGCACGCTAGCCGAGCACTTCAGGGCTCAGCTACCCTCCTTACAGGAGCCATGCGTAGTTAAGGTGGCATTTAAAGGAAGATATTAGTATGAGTTTGACTGAAGGGACACCAGGCCTTGAGTGACTAGACATGCCTCTGTGAGATAAATTTTCCTGAGTATATAGGCTCAGTCATTGTATTTTGGAAGTATTGATGGTAGAGCAGAGCTCCCTACTGTAAAGTTTTAACTGATATTCTAGTTTGTGGGTTATGCATCTGTATAGGAGATATCTTGTTTTATGACAGATAGTTTTTCTTACTCCATCTAATTTTCGTCTCATGCTAAGAGAGTTCATGATTGACTGATTCACGCGAGTTATTGCAGTTATGCTATGATAAAAGATTTATTGTTGCATTATTGCATTCTTTGGCTTTGCGTTTGAATGTAAGATGATATTGCATTTGGACGTCTTCTTCCTCAGCCTGTTAGAAACCCGATGTTAATAACAGACCTCTGCATTCCTCTTATATAAGTCTTCCGCCTATTCACCCTATACTACAGCTCACTGTCTGAAGTTTATATAAGACCTCACTCACCTACGCATGCCTGGCCTAGTTTTGGAGTTGGAATGATATTGTTTTGAGTTGGCTTCCATTCGGTCATCCCATCTATAAACCACCGTGACATAAAACTGATGCGCATCGGGCTCTGCTCCTGCTAGAAATCCGGGAGTGACTTCCATCGCCAACACAAACCATAAACGAAAACAACATTTATAGAGAGCTAAAGCAGAAATGTAAACATATGTTCCATCTAGATTCATGAATAAACTGTCCACCTTCAGCCCCAGGCCAAGATGATTCCTTTACAAAAATATGAGTTTTTAAAGGGTTCAGAAAGGTAACTGTATTATCTTATGAGATAAGATACAATCATCTATGGATTACAAAAATAGAGGGGGAATATAACCACCTCAGATCACACTAAATCTTTAAAAAGCTAAAAAAAAAATTATTCCTGTTTATACAAAAATGGACCATAGATATGGCTAACAAGCCCCAAAAAAATTCTTTAGATCACTTGGTCACGATAGACTCCCAAATATCCTAAAAGAAAAGATAAAATAGAGAAATTCAGATATACATTTAACCAATAATTTCCAAATTTCGAATTAGAATAGACTGGCTACAGAATCTGTTGATTCTGTAGCTAGTCTATTTTAGTAATGAAATCTAGTTTATTCAATGAACAAAATATAACACTATTTTAAGATAAAAATAAATCTTACCTTTAACTGTAAAATCAAATCGTTTCACATGATTTCAAAATTTATCACCGCTGTTGCAGTCTCGACATTTTTTAATATGATGTTCCCTGTTTTTTTCAAGCGTTTTCCTTGTCCCTTAATAATAGACTTGAGCTTATGATTTTCATTTGTTAAGGGGTCAACCTGATCAGTAAGGGCTTTGATCTGTGACTATAAAATGGGTATATCAGTGTAATACTTGTCAATCCAGAATAGAAAAGTTTCACATCGTGACTGTGTGATGGTCAATTGAGAATATCCATGGTTGTGTACTGGAACATCCCCAATGTGGCCTGTAGATTTGTTACCAAACTTAATTCCTAGAAACCCTTCACTATGCTTCAGACAAGGAGGTAGATTATCCATGAAATTGTAAGACTGATCGAGATCTGTTTGGAAGGAAGGAGGGTCTTCTTCAGCTAGAAACCTATCAATCTCAGAATCTGAGCTCTCATGGATCTCGATCGTCTTGATCGAGCTCACATGAGGGTTTGATTTATTTCGTAGCTTCCTTGAAATCAACCTACCTGCCCTTTTGTTTTTAAAACTTAAATTGATATCACCTTTAGATGGCTTGCCTATAGGTCTGTTTGCATCTTTGGCAGAGGCATTAAGCTGTGCATCTTGTTCAAGGGTCTTCTTAGCAACCTTTGGGTCGGATATAGGCTTACTGTGGATGGTCATAACATAGGCATGTGTAGATGAAGGGAATGCTCCAGGAGAAACTATGGTTTCCTCAATCACGGGCTTGTCAACTTCTACAGTATTGGAGTTAGCGAATCCATTTCAGGTTAGGAAGGCATCTCGGTCATCATTCTGTAACTTCAATTGATGTACAAGCATTATTTTTATCAAACCGTGGTGGAACAGGCTTGAATCCAACCATTGATTTTTATACATTTTTTTCCATTTTATACAGGCTTCTCCACAGGTAATAAGGCATGTTTAATGGAAACCCAATGAAATTCATAAGAAAACATAGGTGATATAGAAAAACAAAACCAAAATGGCCTTCACACGTCATGAATTGTTTCAACACTGCAAGCAAACCATGCCATCAGGTTTTTAACAGGGACACTGGCATACCTTTATCACAGTAATTGATCTTTCAAGATGTAAAGAAAAGACTCCACCGAACCTCCTCGACCTTATCATTTTTGAACCACTTCTGCCTGCTCACAGAAAGACCTGTGCCTAAAAACTCTTTTGTAACTTCAAGCTAAATGTCCCCAACCTTAGCTCGACATCTGTCAAATGAGAGGGAAAATTCCTGAGCGGTTTGTAGGTTAAAACCCTAGAATCTCTCAAGGAAAACAAGCCAACCTTGACCCTCGAGATCCTCCATTGCATCATCACACAGGAACAAGGTCTGAGAGCCATTGGGTTCAATCCTAACAACCGGAGCCATGGGAAATTCGACAAGCAATCACACAAACACAGTGAGTATATAGGGTTTCTAAGAGTAGACCAAAACTAAACTCCAGACCCGAAACTCATCAACAATCTATGTTGTATGAACAAAAAACCCTCAATGAAAAGATAGGCCTTGATTGAAATGAATGTGAGGAGTGTTGCAAAACCCAATACTAAGCTTCGAAATGATGGGCTCACTATAGTTAGACTGCCACCTCCTACATAGTACAAGCCATGACCAGGTGCATTAAAATAAAAATGATTGTGCAACAAGGTGGGTTAGTTTCTAAAGTTTGGGAGAGGGAAATTTTATAAACCAAAGTATAGTGACAAGGGAACGTATGATCAAGAACCACACAAAATGCTTAAATTGAATTGACCTTTGTTGATTCAAATAACAATCCATAAGCATGCTTCATATTCGAGGAGTCAAAATAAAGAGAATGAACTTCATAGCAAGGAACAAAGACTTTGTTAACAAAAAATGTGGAGCCATTTGCCTTTCATAAACTTTTAAATAGAGATGTAATACAGTCATAAGTTTTAATGCTTTGTGTTCATGCTTTCAGTCATGAAAGAAGCATGAAAACAAAAACACTAGGAATAACCGTAAACTTACATTTTTCGTTTCAAAAATTGCTTATGAAGAACAAAAAAATGTACAACCCCAGTTAGGCAGCTACATAGATTAATATTTGATACAAAAAGTTTAAAAATATGTCGGGCTGCCAACAATGGAAACTTGTTGGGAGAAGCAGTTATCTCTGCATTACTGACGAGTTTAGGTTAGAAATGTTTGAATGATTTCAAATCAAAGAACAACTGAAAATTCATTTGAGCTTCTTTAATAATCATGACGTGGTCCAGCTTAAGATGTCTTTCATTAAGAAGAATGAAATCTGGTGACAGACTTAACAAATGAAATCCACGTTGTTTCAGTTAATGTCTCCAATACTGTTGATAGGGCCACTTCTGCCACCAGGCATCCATAGCCTCGATAGGGATGTCAATTAACCCACTCTGATGCCTCTATCTTGTCCAAGAAATCTCAAATCAGAATGAAGGATGCTTATGGCCAAAATAAAAATTTGTATCTGAGAATTTTCTTTAACCTGACATCGCTTCGCTACCAGCGGGCCTATTTAGTACCCCGGTGAAGTTGTCTTGGCATTATGCATGCATTTACCTGCTACCAGTGGACCTTTTCAGTGTCTCGATGGATTTACAAACACTTCCCACAACTCTTTGAGAAATTATTCATAATCTGATACAGTTTTAAAGACACTCAACAGAGCGGGGTGACACTTAAAATTCCAATTTTTACACAACTTAATATTTTCCAAGCCTTTAATTTTTTCTTGCTAACCTTCATCAAGATATAAAAATAATTTATTAATAAAACTAATTTTCGAGGACAAGGAGGCATTGTTGAGTTTATTTTCTTAAGAGCAGGGATAGCGTAAAGATTTTTTTAAAGATAGTCAAGATTACTCTCACATGCAAATCGAAACCAAGAAATCAATTCTCAAACAAAATATCACTTTTAACTAGTCTACGTTTTTAGAAAAACACAGCAATTGATGCTCTGACCACCCTTGACAGTCGTTTCAAGATGAAGCATTATGTTCTCGTCTCCTGAACTAAACTGTAATACAAGCAAGTTTTACTCAAAAAGACCAATAAAAATAAAAATAAAAACAAACCGGAAAAAAAAACAAAAAGCAAAAGAAAACAAAACAGAAAAATATGTACAAAAGGTGTATCTGAGAGTTGTCAGGTGAAATACCTTTTGAGAGCTTGGCCATTCACCGGGAAGGTGTCTGGTTGTCCCTCTAAATTATGCAGGCAAAAAGAAATGGGACCTAGTTTTTTAGTGATTAAGAATGGTCCCAACCACAGGTTTTGGAACTTAGTATGCTCGCCTTTCCCCTCATGGGGTTTGTCCCACTTGAGGACAAGATCACTTACCTCAAAATTCTTGTCTGAGGTGGAATTCAAATCGAACTAGCGTTTGACAATAAGTTGATGTTGATCCAGTTTTTTTTTTTCTTGAGTCCTTACCTCTTCTAACTTCAGCAAAGCATTAATCTGACTTTCCAAAGGAGGACAGTCTTCTTCCTGAACCTTCTGCGATAACTGCAGAGATGGAAGGAGAACGTGCAGCGGAGGAATTGCTTCCCTACCATA
This sequence comes from Picea engelmannii, assembly GCA_009831015.1. Lineage (NCBI taxonomy): Eukaryota > Viridiplantae > Streptophyta > Pinopsida > Pinales > Pinaceae > Picea > Picea engelmannii. Next base: position 84,833 of record ML805601.1, read on the forward strand.
AACGTAGAAAAAGGGGGAATTACCAACAACAATTTTCGAAGTTACCCTATCATCCCAGATTGCATTGAATAGTGCATTATGCCAGTTTTTGTGGTTTTCAGAGACTGTCCTCTTGATGATCTTGATAAGGTTTTTATTTTTTGATTCTGCCAAACCATTTCCTTGGGTGTAATGACTAGTAGAATACTTTAGTTTTATCCCTTTTTCTAAAGCAAAGGCACTCATGTCTAGAGACGAAAAATAGGAAGCATTATCGAACACTAGACATTCAGGAATACCAAAACAAGTGATGATGTTTGAATTAAGGAAAGATATTTCCTAACTGGTGTTTACCACTTTTAATGGCACAACCTCGGACCATCTGTTGAAATGATCTGTCACTGTAATGATGTATTTATGCTGCTACGAGGAAGTGGGGTTAATTGGGTCAATGATGTCAAGACCCCATTGCTGAAAAGGAAATCCACCGAGATAGGTTGTAGCGGGAATGCTGCCTTATGTACTCGTCCAGAAGAATTTTGAGAGATTATGCATTTGCAACATAATGCATGGGCAACTTTGAAAAGAGTGGGCCAGTAATACCCACCCTTAATAATTTGTGGGTAGTAGTGGCTCCACCGAAATGTCCACCAGCTTCTCCTGCATGTAATTATGGTAATACTTTATCTGCTTCATCTCTTGTTAGACAACGCATAAGAATTCCATAAAAAAATTTGTGAAACAATATACCATTCACCAGTTGGAAAGGTGCATATTTTAATCTCAACGCTCTCCTCTTTTTTGGATCAAGGTGACAAGGAGTTGAACCATGTGTTAGATAAAACTTAATGTCATCATACCAAGGACTTGTAGGATTTTGTACACAACAGATTTGATTTTGATTATGCTAATCTTCAATTAACATACCAGTTTGATTCTGTTGTTCTATAACTAAATCGACAACTAATTTACATAGACCTTGGCCTCTAACAATTTGTGTTGGAGTGATCTCGAAGTCATATTCTTGTAAGGATGTGACCTAGTTTGCCCGTTTCTCGCCCAGTTCTTTCTGTACTAACAAATTTCTCACGGCGGGGTAAGGAACAATAACTTTCGTTCTAGATTTCAGTAGATAAGATCGAAAATGTTTTACCACTTTAAAAACAGCGTAAGCCTACTGATCTACAGCTGGATAATTAAGCTTCTCTCCCTTAAAGGCTGAGCTCATAAAGGCAATAGAAACTTCATTGTTTTCAACATTCATTTGGGTTAGCACAGTAGCATAAGATCGATCGGAGGCAAACGTGTAAAGAGTGAAATCTTGCGAAAAGTCAGGGCTCATTAGGGATGGAGCCTCCACTATGGATTTTTTAATTGAGTCAAAAGCTTGAATTTCTTGAGGTCCCCAATGGTATTGCACATCCTTTTTTATTAAGTTTTGTAATGGCCTGACCATTTTCGAAAAACTCGGGACAAACCTTCTAACAAAATTTATCTGACCTAAAAAGGATTGCATAGACTTTTTGGAAGAGTGGGGAGGAAGTTTTGAAATGACTTGAGTCCTCTCGGGGTCAATGATCATCATTGAGATGGTCGATTGAGAATATCCATGGTTGTGTACCGAAATGTCCCCAATGTGGCCTATAGATTTGTTACCAAACTTAATTCCTGGAAACCCTTCACTATGCTTCAGACAAGGCGGAAGGTTATCCACGAAATTTTAAGACTGATCGAGATCTGTTTGGAAGGAAGCAGGGTCTTCTTCATCCAGAAACCTATCAATCTCAGAATCTAAGCTCTCAAGGATCTCGATCATCTTGATCGAGCTCACATGAGGGTTTGATTTATTTCATAGTTTCCTTGAAATCAACCTACCTACCCTTTCATTTTTAAAACTTAAATCGATATCACCTTTAGATGGCTTGCCTACAGGTCTGTTTGCGTCTTTGGCAGAGGCGTTAATCTATGCATCTTGTTCATGGGTCTTCTCACCAACCTTTGGGTCAGATATAGGCTTACTGTGGGTGGATGTAACACAGGCCTATGTAAATGAAGTGAATTCTCTAGGAGAAACTATGGTTTCCTCAATCACAGGCTTGTCAACTTCTATAGTATTGGAGTTAGCGAATCCATTTCAGGTTAGGAATGCGTCCCAGTCATCGTTATGTAACTTCAATTGATGTACAAGCATTATTTTTATCAAACCATTGTGGAACAGGATTGAATCCAAACATTTCTTCTTATACCTTTTTGCCATTTTATATAGGCTTCTCCACACGAAATAAGGCATGTTTAATGGAAACCCAATGAAATTCATGAGAAAACGTAGGTGATATAGAAAAATGAAATGAAAATGGCCTTCACACGTCACGAATTGTTTCAACACTGTAAGCAAACCATGCCATCATGTTTTTAACAGGGACACTAGCATACTTTTATCACAACAATTGATCTTTCGAGATGTAAAGAAAAGACTCCACAGAACCTCCTCGACCTTAGCATTTTTGAACCACTTCTTCCCGCTCATAGAAAGACCTTTTTCTTGACCTAAAAACTCTTCTGTAACTTCAAGCTGAATGTCCCCAACCTTGGCTCGACATCCGTCAAATGAGAGGGTGAATTCCTGAGCAGTTTGCAGGTTAAAACTCTGGAATCTATCAAGGAAAACAAGCCAACCTTGACCCTTGAGATCCTCCCTTGCATCATCACACAAGAGCAAGGTCTGAGAGCCATTGGGTTCAATCCTAACAACCAGGGCCATGGAAAATTCGACAAGTAATCACACAAACACAATGAGTATAGAGGGTTTCTAAGAGTAGACCAAAACTAAACTCCAAACCCGAAACTCATCAACAATCTATGGCGTATGAACAAAAAACCCTCAACAAAATGATAGGCATTGATTGAAATGAATGCGAGGAGTGTTGCAAAACCCAAGACTGAGCTTCGAAATGATGGGCTCACTGTAGTCGAACTTCCACCTCCTAGTTAGTACAAGCCACGACCAGGTGCATTAAAATAAAAATGATTGTGCAACAAGGTGGGTTAGGTTTTAAAGTTTGGGAGAGGGAAATTTTATAAACCAAAGTATAGTGACAAGGAAACATATGATCAAGAACCACACAAAAATATATCGATGCTTAAATTGAATTGACCTTTGTTGATTCAAATAATAATCCATAAGCATGCTTCATATTCGAGGAGTCGAAATAAAGAGAATGAACTTCATAGCAAGGAACACAGACTTTGTTAACAAAAACTGTGGAGCCATTTGCCTTTCATAAACTTTTAAATAGAGTGGTAATACAGTCATAAGTTTTAATGCTTCGTTTTCATGCTTTCAGTCATGAAAGAAGCATGAAAACAAAAACACTAGGAATAACCAAAAACTTACATTTGTTGTTTCAAAAATTTCTTATGAAGAATAGAAAAATGTATGACCCCAGTTAGGCAGCTACATAGATTAATATTTGATATAAAAAGTTTAAAAATATGTCAAGATACCAACAATGGCGACTTGCTGGGAGAAGCAGTTATCTCTGCATTACTGACGAGTTCAGGTTAGAAATGTTTGAATGATTTCAAATCAAAGAACAACTGAAAATTCATTTGAGCATCTTTAATAATCATGACGTGGTCTAGCTTGAGATATCTTTCGTTAAGAAGAATGAAATCTGGTGACAGACTTAACAAATGAAAGCCACGATGTTTGAGTTAATGGCTCCAATATTGTTGGCAGGGCCACTGCTGCCAACAGGCATCCATAGCCTCGACAAGGATGTCAATTAACCCACTCTGACGCCTCTATCCTATCCAAGAAATCTCAAATCAAAATGAAGTATGCTTATGGACAAAATCAAAATTTATATCTGAGAATTTTGTTTAACCTAACATTGCTTCGCTGCCAGTGGGCCTGTTCAGTACCCTGGCGAAGTTGTATTGGCATCATGCATGCATTTACCCGCTGCGAGCAGACCTATTCAGTGTCCCGACAGGTTTAAAAACACTTCCCACAACTCTTTGAGAAATTATTCATAATCTGATATAGTTTTAAAGACACTCAGTAGAGCAGGGTGACGCTGAAAATTCCAGTTTTTACACAACTTAATATTTTCCAAGCCTTTAATTTTTTCTTGCTAACCTTCATCAAGATATGAAAATAGTTTATTAATAAAACTAATTTTCGAGGATAGGGAGGCATTGTTGAGTTTATTTTCTTAAGAGCAGGGACAACGTAAAGAGTTTTTTAAAGATATTCAGGATTACTCTCACATGCAAATCAAAACCGAGAAATCAATTGTCAAACAAAATATCACTTTTAACTAGTCTACGTTTTTAGAAAAACACAGCAATTGATGCTCTGACAACCCTTGATAGTTGTTTCAAGATGAAGCATTATGTTCTCGTCTCCTGAACTAAACTGTAATACAGGAAAGTTTGACTCAAAAGACCAGTAAACAAAAATAAAAATAAAAACAAATCGGAAAAGAAAACGAAAAGCAAAAGAAAACAAAACAGAAAAATATGTACAAAAGGTGTATCTGAGAGTTGTCAGGTGAAATACCTTTTGAGATCTTGGCCATTCACTGGGAAGGTGTCTGGTTGTCCCTCTAAATTTTGCGGGCGAAACGAACTGGGACCTAGTTTTTTAGCGATTAAGAATGGTCCCAACCACAGGTTTTGGAACTTAGTATGCTCACCTTTCCCCTCATGAGGTTTGTCCCACTTGAGGACAAGATCACCTACCTCAAAATTCTTGTCTAAGGAAGAATTCAAATCGAACCAGCTTTTGACAATAAGTTGATGTTGATCCAGTTTTTGTTTTGCTTGAGTCCTTACCTCTTCTAACTTCAGCAAAGCATTAATCCGACTTTCCAAAGGAGGGCAATCTTCTTCCTGAACCTTCTGTGATAACTACAGAGATGGAAGGAGAAGGTGCGGCGGAGGAATTGCTTCCCTACCATAAACGAGGAAAAAGGGGGAATTACCAACAACAATTTTCAGAGTTACCCTATCAGCCCAGATTGCATTGAATAGTGCATTATGCCAGTTTTTTTGGCTTTCAAATACCGTCCTCTTGATGATCTTCATCAGGTTTTTGTTTGTTGATTCTGCCAAACCATTTCCTTGGGGGTAATAGCTAGCAGAATACTTTAGTTTTATCCCTTTTTCTAAAGCAAAGGAACTCATATCTAGAGACAAAAAATAGGAAGCATTATCGAACACTAGACATTCAAGAATACCGAAACGAGTGATGATGTTTGAATTAAGGAAACATATTACCTGACTGGTGTTTACCACTTTTAATGGCGCAGCCTCGGACCATCTGGTGAAATAATCTATCGCTATAATGATGTATTTATGCTACTCCGAGGAAATGGGGTTAATTGGGCCAATGAAGTCAAGACCCCATTGTTGAAAATGGAAATCCACCGAGACAGGTTGCAGCGGGAATGCTACATTTTGTACTCGTCCAGGAGCCTTTTAATAGATTATGCATTTGCGGCATAATGCATGGGAATATTTGAAAAGAGTGGGCCAGTAATACCCTACCCTTAATAATTTGTGGGCAGTAGTGTTTCCACCGAAATACCCACCAGCTTCTCCTGCATGTAATTATGATAAGACTGTATCTGCTTCATCTCTTGCTAGACAATGCATAAGAATTCCATCAAAAATTTTGTGAAACAATATACCATTCACCTGTTGGAAAGGTGCATATTTTAATCTCAACGCTCTCCTCTTTTTGGGATCAAGGTGACAAGGAGATAAACCATGTGTTAGATAAAACTTAATGTCATCATACCAAGGACTTATAGGATTTTGTACACAACAGATTTGATTTTGATTATGTTGATCTTCAATTAACATACTGGTTTGATTATGTTGTTCTATAATTGAACCAACAACTAATTTACATAGACCTTGGCCTCTAACAATTTGTGCTGGAGTCATATCGAGGTCCTATTCTTGTAAGGATGTGACCCAGTTTGCCCGTTTCTCACCCAGTTCTTTCTGTACTAACAAATTTCTCATAGCAGGGTAAGGAACAATGACTTTCGTTCTAGATTTCAGTAGATAAGACCAAAAATGTTTTACCACTTTAAAAACAGTGTAATCCTATTGATCTACAGTTGGATAATTAAGCTCCACTCCCTTAAAGGCTGAGATCTTAAAGGAAATAGGAACTTCGTTGTTTTCAGCATTCCTTTGGGTTAACACAGTAGCATAAGATCGATCGGAGGCAAACGTGTAAAGAGTGAAATCTCACAAAAAGTCAGGGCTCATTAGGGATGGAGCCTCCACTATGGATTTTTTAATTGAGTCAAAATCTTGACTTTATTGATGTCCCCAATGGTGTTGCACATCTTTTTTTATTAATTTTTGTAATGGCCTGACCATTTCTGAAAAAACTCGGGATGAACCGTCTAACAAAATTTATCTAACCTAAAAAGGATTGCATAGACTTTTTGGAAGAGGGTGGAGGATCTTTTGAAATTACTTGAGTCCTCTCAAGGTCAATGATCATCCCTTCATTGGATACTATGAATCCGAGAAGATTTCCTTGTTCCACTGCAAAGACAGAATTTTTAGGATTTAGAGAGATGTCGTACTTATGACATCGTTGTAGAATAGATCTCAGATGAGCTAAATGATCTCCCTTATTCTTTGAGAAAACAGTGACATCATCTAGATAGACTACTACAGATTGATTGATTAGACCACGAAAAGCGATATCCATCTCTCTCTGGAAAGTGGCATCGACATTTATATGCCCAAAGGGCATCTTTCTATAAGCATAGGTACCCCATGGAGTACAGAAAGTGGTTTTCAGCTAGTCTGGAGGAGACATGAGGACCTGGTTATACCCTAAAAAACCGTCTAGCAGTGACAACCTTTCAGAACTAGATACCTGCTAGAGAATTTGTTCCATCAGAGGAACGGGGTAGTTGTCTTTATCAAATGCTTGGTTTAAATTTTGAAAATCGACACATAGTCAAATTTTGTCACTTTTCTTCCTCATAGGGACAAGGTTAGAGACCCACTATGTATGTCTCACCGGGAATATTATCTTTGCATTCAATAGTTTGTTTAGTTCCTTCTTGACCGTTGGTTCAAGTTTTGGGTGCATCTTTCTCAACTTCTGTTGAAAAGGTTGAGTCTGGGGTTTCATGGGAATGATGTGTTGTATTACTTTATGATCAAATGTTTTTAGATCATCATATGTCCAAGCAAAGATATCCTCAAATTCCTTAAACAACTTAATAAAGGATAACTTCTCATGCTCATAACATATCGTTGCCAAATTGATGCATTGTCGATTATCTTTAGTTCCTAGATTCACTTTTTCATGGGTCAAGGATGAACTATTTGTTTTACAATTCACTGATTTTCTGAATTTATCATGCAAATCATAAAACTTTTCTAATCTTACCACAGATTTTGGGATAGAATTTACCAAATCTGATGTTGATTCCGGAGACCTTGGGTCTGATATTACCATAAAATTGTGGAGGTCTTCGTCGTGGGTGCCTTCATCGATAACCGCACCTTGGAAAGTTTCTTTCATGTGCAGGAAACTGATGATCTATTGATCATCATCGAACACTCTCCAATTATTGATTTTTTCCAGGACGGATGGTCTGAACAACAACTCAACGAAAAATGCATTTGGAGAAAGGCCTTCTATGGGAAAAAGTTTAGAAGCAACATTAGTCAACAAGTCATCCTCAGAATTATTTAATCTTGGAATGGAATTAATGTTAAATGCAGAAAATTTGTATATTAAATCCCATACCTCAGTGTGATAACTTTTCATGTGTGGAGATAGGCAATGAATGGAATTTATTACCTATCTAACCACAATTTTTGAATCACCCAATACCATTAAGTTCTGTATTTTCAAGTCTAGTGCCTTTCTAAGACCTTGCAGAAGTTCCTCATATTCAGTCGTATTGTTTGTGCATTCAAATTATAATCGGCAAGCGATCAAAGTTTTGTTACCTGCTGGGGAAATGAGCACACATCCTGCACCAGCTCCTTCTTTAGATTTGGATCCATCAAAGTAGAGAGACCAGATGTGATTCTCATCAGCTATATGTGACACCTTAGGGAGAACTGTTCATTGTGTGCATGTCATGAGTTCCGACTGTTGTTCCGGGTTAGAAATGGTAGAAGTTTCAGCCATGAAGTTATCGAAAAAGATGTTCATTCTCTGCATTTCAGGTGAATTAGCGGAAGCAGTAAATGGTTCATTAACATCATTTAAATCAGTTACTATAAGCTTGAGGTAACGCTCACGATTGATCTTGATTTTGTTAGGCTTTCCATTTTTTGGCAGCCATAAATGAGACCAGTCTATCGCAAAGTAACCATACAGCTATTCAGACCAATCCTTACTTAAAAATAAGCCATATACTTCAGGGATGTCAATGACAATAATATCAATAATCTGGTGGGCTTTAGGATTAGATGATAATTTGATAAGGACATTTTTTAATTCACCTATTACCTTAACACTGGTCCGATCAAGCTGAATAATTTTTAGACTGGAAGTTTGAACTTCAGCATTGATTTTTTGGCATACAGACCAAGGCATTACATTTGATGATGCGCTAGAATCTACCATACAATTATGTACATTCCTATTGAAAATTTCAAAGGTCAAAAAAAAAGGTGGGACATTTCTACGAGTATTAACAGCAGAACTTTGTTGGTTTTTAGTCATAGTCCCTAGAATTATTTTATCTACATTTGTTACACTTTTTACATCAAGGTATCTTTTATCAGAGGGTTCTAGTGTCGTTTTAACAGGGACCTTTTGAGGTGTTTTAGGGTTGTTTTCTACAAATTTGTTGTTCAGATTGTTATTTTTGTTGTTTTCTACAATGTTCTGAAGCATCTTTTGCAGAAGAAAAGGAAATTTCAATAATTCATAAACAGAAATATTAGCTCTAAGTTTCTTAAGGTCTTCAATCAAATCATATTCTAAACTTAGAGTTACCGAATTCTGTTTAGTTTTAGTTTGTTTAAACTATTTTTGGAGCGCATTAGTTCCAATTTCAGAAGAGGATTTATTTTGTGTTTTGCTTCTGGTATTGTAAGGATTCACCGTTTCAAAATTGGCTTGAAAGATACTATCCAAAAAATGCTCGAATATGTTGGGAGAGGATTCGTCCTATTCCACTATTTCTTGTTCAACCATGTCTTCAGAAATCTCGGGGGGAACTAAGTTATCATGTGCTTCCAGGATTGTCTGGATAGCATATTGTAGGCTTTCTAGATTAAGGCCTTCAGAATTTAAATTGGGTCAGTTTGTGGGAAAAGGATTTCTAAAAGGGGGTTTGTAAGACCCTTTGCTTGAAGAAACTTCTTCAGCTGATCTCCTTAAATCTACAACTTGATTTGACAATTTTTGAACGACCTTATGTAAAATTTCCAGAACTAAACTCTCTGATTGAGTTTTGGTTTGGGGAGGCCTAGGAAGAATTTCTATTTTCTTCTTGGAAGATAGGGTAATCTCTGCCTCATTACTGATATTGTCCTTTAAGCTTAGAATATATTTCTCAATTTGGCTTGCCTCCTCGAAGGCTTCCAACAATGTTGCCTTCTTAGACCTTTTTACCTAGATTTCTATGTTCTGGTGTAAGGATTTGGTGTAGTATGCGACGATAAGATTTTTAGCAGGCATTGAATCAGTGGGGATTCGATTCTTTAATGTTAGAAACATTTGATTAAAGTCTTTTATTTTTTCCTTGGGGTTCATCTTTAAACTAGAGAGTTCCATGACTAAGACTTCAGGAGATTTGTCGTCTCTGAATTTCTCAAGGAAATAAGATTCAAATCTATCCCAAGATACAATGGTGTGGGGTTGTTGGGAAAAATACCAAGTAGAGGCATTTCCTTCAAATGTGTATGGAAAAATTCTACATACTATGTCTTTGTGTTCTACGCTTTGGAGTATAATGGCTAGCATGAATTTTTTAATGTGGTCCTCAACGATTTGCTTGGAATCTGAATCAAATTTAGGGAGCCATTTCTTCAGATGTTTAGGAAAAGGATGTTCGGGTCCAGGTATATCCACAACATCTTGATCGAGCCATGGTCTGGCAGGATTGTTTGGATTTTCCATAGGCATGGGTGGTCTCAAAGACTAAGATGAAGAACTGCCTTCATCCGATGACTCCTCTCCTGAAGAGGAAGGAGATGAAGGCGGTGGTGATGATGGGATACCAGATCCTCCGACTGCAAGACTGGGGATGTGATCTGGATCTGTAGGATTTAGGATAAGACCAGTGCCTTCAAGTTACTCTCTAATATCAGAAAAATCTAACGGTTGATTCAGTGGCCAACTTGGTTGTCTGATACAGGCCAAAGCACCGTGTGTCCTTAAAAGTGATTGACGAACAATTTCTTGTATGTTAGAACCTGGGGGGTTTGATGTTACTGGTTCAATGGTAATCTATGGATTTTTGTTTGAGGTGGTTGTTGTTTGAGAGGTAATATTGTCATCAGAACAACATCTTGTTACCATAGGGGAGAGGGTGTGTAGGGGAGGAGTCTTGCGACCTCCACGTGCCATCAATAGTGTTCAAGCCCTCCCTCTAGCGCCATTTAAAAGTCCTAAAAGAAACAAATAAAAGAAAAAGAGAAAACTAACAAATAACTACTTAGAGTATATATGTACATACATATACATATAACTATTTTAAATAATATTTACACAACAGATCTGTTTATTCAATTTATGTGCATGATGTACAAGTTGCGAATTTTAATCTAAACTCACGAAAATCTATGAAAAGATGGCTCTTTTGAAAAAAGAAGATAAAGAAAGAAAATAAACTATTTTTTTTTTTTATCTTTATTTATCTATAAGATTAAATCAAAAATATATTATGAAATGGGAATATGTAGATGGTCAAAGCCAGATCGCATATAAGAGTTTAAAAAAAATAAACAAACGATGAATATAAATAAACTAACCTATTAATGATTTAATCGACATACATCCAATCATCTATATGATTATAGAATGTCCAGGGAGCTTGTCCAAGAGATAAACATGCAGTGTGTTAGATAGTCCAAAATACATTTATCATAGTTTATAAAGTTAGAATAAAAAGATTATTAATTTAGAATATTAAATTAATAATCTAGAATATTTGTTAAATAAATGTAGAACTTTAGAGATACATTATTGTTGTAAAAGATATGACTCTAGAAAAGTGTCGTATCTTAGGCTCTAAATTAGGAGATTTGTTTTAAGATGGTTAAGATAGCATTTATTGTAAATGGACACTTGTTTATTTTATAAGTGATCCATATCTTGAGTTTGTTAGGACTTTTAGCCTATATATTGCTCATTGCAAGAGTATTGAGTGTTGTGATGTAAACTCTTGCAATGTCTCCTATGTAATTTCTTTTCCTATTAATAAAATTGTGTGTCTGAGGACACTTCGGCCATTATTGTGGTATCAGAGCTCCAGTAATGCTGCTGAACTGAAGAAGCGATTTTTTGATCGGCGGAAGAGATCTCTGCGTTGCAGACCAAGGAAAGTCGGCGCATACTCTGTCAGTAAATCGGTCAGTTATTGTTCAAATTTTTTTTTTAAAAAAAAAAAAAGGGGGAAAAGAAATTGTTGATTTTAGAATTCAGTCATTAGACTCAAAAACAAAATTGAATTCTTTTTGCAAATTGCAAATCTTGAAATAAGTTTCTGGCATAGTAATTTCGGGTTGTAAAAGATCAGTCTTCTGCAATTATTCAGTCTTCTGAAAACTGAGAGTATTACCTGTCCTTCTGTCCGTCATTCTACAATCACTGTTTTTCAGATTTGCAATATACCAACTGATATATGAATCGATATACATTAAAAATGATCTGCCATTAAATGATCTGCCAAATTGAAAGATCTGGCGAATAAAACGATCTATAAT
>ML805601.1:97281-122551 GCA_009831015.1 Picea engelmannii
GCATGCAACATCAGTCTTCGACCATTGCTGAAACTGCGTTGATTTCAACAAGAATGAGTGGGTGATCAGAACAACGCGTGAATGCATTCCAGTTTTGAAACAGTTGTAAAGTTGGGACAGTTAGTAACGCGTATCTTTAAATGAGCAAATCTTCACAAGTAAAAAAAAAAAATTCATGTCAATTGGTGCTTTTGAATATTTTTGAAAATATTTTTGGGAAATACATTGTAACTCAAAGTAATTTGACTTTGAGGGGGGGTGATTTGCTTTTTGCAAGAGTTTCGATGAAATTTTTTTTGTAAAAGAGAATTGCCAGATTGCCAGATTGTAAAATTTTGAAAGTTTTTTGGAATTTTGACTGGAGCTAAGTACAAAGCTCAGTCATTTTTTCTTTTTTTTTGCGACTATACGAGGGTCAAGGCCAAGCCCCGATAGATCGTCATTGGTGTGATGCGTTTGGTGTATTGTTCATCTTCTTTGGCGTGATTATTTCCGGTGCATAGATTTACTACAGTCCAAAATGTCGAAGTTAATTAATTTATTCTCCGACTCAGATAAACTTGAAGGAACAAAGTCTTATAAAACCTGGAAACGACTCATTGAAAGTACTCTTATTTACAATGAACTTTGGCGTGATATTTGTAATGAGGATACTAAGCCCACTAAACCGACAGATGCAGCGACATTAGCAAAATGGGAAGTCAAAAATGCCAAAGCATTAGCACTTATTAAATTTCCAAGCTTGTCCAAGAGATAAACCTGCAGTGAACCTTGAAATTGTTCAGAATAAATGAAAAACAGTATATTAATTGTTGTATTTTGATGACAGAATGATAAGATGCAAATAATAGCTGTGATATTTGTGATTGCAAGCAATTACACGTAAGATAAATCTAACTATAACAACCTAATTTTAATCATTCAACAAAATTAAAGAAAAATCTTATCATTTGGATTGAACAAGTGATCACTATTTTTAATATCTTAACCATCAAAATATGGACGATATTAAAAGATATTATCCTAATGACATAATAATTTATGAAGACAAAAGCTATCAACAATTATTTAATTATCAGGATAAACAAACCATAAATGAAAACAACATTTACAGAGAGCTAAAGCAGAAATGTAAACATATGTTCCATCTATATTCGTGAATAAATTGTCCACCTTCAGCACTAGGCCAAGATGATTCCTTTACAAAAATATGAGTTTTTAAAGGGTTTAGAAAGGTAATTGTCTTATCTTATGACATAAGATACAATCATCTATTGATTACAAAAATAGAGGGGGAATATAACCACCCCAGATCACACTAAATCTTTAAAAAGCTAAAAAAAAGTTTATTCTTGTTTATACAAAAATGGACCATAGATATGGCTAACAAGCCCCCAAAAAATGCTTCAGATCACTTGGTCACCATAGACTCCAAAATATCCTTAAAGAAAAGATAAAATAGAGAGATTCAAATATACATTTAACCAATAATTTCCAAATTTCGAATTAGAATAGACTGGCTACAGAATCTGTTGATTCTATAGCTAGTCTATTTTAGTAATGAAATCTAATTTATTTAATGAACAAAATATAACACTATTTTAAGATAAAAATAAATCTTACCTTTAACTGTAAAATCAAATCATTTCACATGATTTCAGAAATTATCACCTCTCTTGTAGTCTCGACATTTTTTAATATGATGTTCCTTGTTGTTTTCAAGCGTTTTCCTTGTCCCTTAATAATAGACTTGAGATTATGATTTTCATTTGTTAAGGGGTCGACCTGATCAGTAAGGGCTTTGATCTGTGATTGTAAAACGGGTATATCGATGTAATACTTTTCAATCGAGAACAGACAAGTTTCACATCGTGACTGTGTGATGGTCGATTGAGAATATCCATGGTTGTGTACCGGAACGTCCCCAATGTGGCCTGTAGATTTGTTACCAAAATTAATTCCTGGAAACCCTTTTTTGTGCTTCACACAAGGCAACAGATTATCCACGAAATTGTAAAACTGATCGAGATCTATTTGGAAGGGAGGGTCTTCTTCGGCCAAAAACCTATCAATCTCGGAATCTGTACTCTCATGGATCTCAATCGTCTTGATCGAGCTCACATGAGAGTTTGATTTATTTCGTAGCTTCCTTGAAATCAACCTACCTACCCTTTTTTGTTTTTAAACTTAAATCAATATCACCTTTATATGGCTTGACTACAGGTTTGTTTGCGTCTTTGGCAAAGGCGTTAAGCTGTGCATCTTGTTCATGGGTCTACTCAACAACCTTTGGGTCGGATATAGGCTTACTGTGGTTGGTTGTAACACAAGCCTGTGTAGATGAAGGGAATGCTCTGAGAGAAACTATGGTTTCCTCAATCACGGGCTTGTCAACTTCTACAGTATTGGAGTTAGCGAATCCGTTTCGGGTTAGGAAGGTGTCCCAGTCATCATTTTGTAACTTCAATTGATGTACAAGAATTATTTTTATCAAACCGTGGTGGAACAGGCTTGAATCCAAACATTGCTTCTTATACCTTTTCTCCATTTTATACAGGATTCTCCTTAGGTAATAAGGCATGTTTAATGGAAACCCAATGAAATTCATGAGAAAACGTAGGTGATATAGAAAAACAAAACCAAAACGGCCTTCACACGTCACGAATTGTTTCAACACTATAAGCAAACCATGCCATCGGGTTTTTAATAGGGACACTGGCATACCTTTATCGCAGCAATTGATCTTTCAAGATGTAAAGAGAAGACTCCACGGAACCTCCTCGACCTTAGAATTTTTTAACCACTTCTGCCCGCTCGTAGAAAGACCTGTTGCTTGACCTAAAAACTCTTCTATAACTTCAAGTTGAATGTCCCCAACCTTGGCTCGGAATCTGTCAAATGAGAGGGTGAATTCCTAAGCGGTTTGCAGGTTAAAACCCTAGAATCTCTCAAGGAAAACAAGCCAACCTTGACCCTCAAGATCCTCCCTTGCATCATCGCACAGGAGCAAGGTCTTAGACCCATTGGGTTCAATCCTAACAACCGGGTCCATGGGAAATTCGACAAGCAATCACTTAAATACAGTGAGTATAGAGGGTTTCTAAGAGTAGACCAAAACTAAACTCCAAACCCAAAACTCATCAACAATCTATGGCGTATGAACAAAAAACCCTCAACGAAAAGATAGGCATTGATTGAAATGAATGTGAAGAGTGTTGCAAAACCCAAGACTGAGCTTCAAAATTATGGGCTCACTATAGTCGGACTGCCACCTCCTACATAGTACAGGCCACGACCAAGTGCATCAAAATAAAAATGACTGCGCAACAAGGTGGGTTGGGTTCTAAAGTTTGGGAGAGGGAAATTTTATAAACCAAAGTATAGTGACAAGGGAACGTATGATCAAGAACGACACAAAAATATATCGATGCTTAAATTGAATTGACCTTTGTTGATTCAAATAACAATCCATAAGCATGCTTCATATTCAAGGAGTTGAAATAAAGAGAATGAACTTCATAGCAAGGAACAAATACTTTGTTAACAAAAACTGTGGAGCCATTTGTCTTTCATAAACTTTTAAATAGAGCGGTAATACAGTCATAAGTTTTAATGCTTTGTTTTCATGCTTCCAGTCATGAAAGAAGCATGAAAACAAAAACACTAGGAATAACCAAAAACTTACATTTGTCATTTCAAAAATTGCTTATGAAGAACAGAAAAATGTACGACCCCAGTTAGGCAGCTACATAGATTAATATTTGATATAAAAAGTTTAAAAATATGTTGGGCTGCCAACACAACCCTATACAAGTAATTTGTTCTCAATGTATAATGTGTTTTTTTCTCCTATTAAGGGTTTGTTTCCAACATGTTCTCTAAAATCTCTTTGCTTAGCTTGGAAACTAAACTTCATACACCAGTGGTAATATCTAATTCATTGGTACCCTTCAACCATTTCAATTATGGTGGTGAACCACGTAGAAGATAGTGTAATATTGCCACAGTGATTAATATATATGTTGAATATTAGAAACCACTTTTAATAATTAACCTTTCAAGGGAACAACACTCTCATGCTTCCATTTTCTATTCAACCACAATAGTTCTTACTAATATCTCACCCCAATTTAATTTTCCATATAAAAAATTACTCCATGACAAAAAAAATTAGTTAGTTAGTGTACCTATTGTGCCTACCTTCACAAGAATTAAACAACCAAAATTTTCAATTTTAATGATGCTTGTAGATGGAAACTTTGATAAACATATACTCTAAAAATTTAAGTATGGATGTATTATATTTTTCTTCTTGTAGGAGTTAAAAGATTCCACAAGACAATTGATTATTTTGGCCACTTATCTTTGAGAATGGAGGCCATCCTTATCTACTTTATGTTTAAGATATATGTCATTATAGAATTCAAAAATTATGTAAATGTACTTCCCCCATATGTTTTGGGAGGTATCTTATAATGTCAACATTTCAATTGCAAGATTCCATGAAATTTCCTTCACCTTTGGAGAAGAATTATCTCATTTTGTGCATTGACTAAATCTATAGTCATTTTGTATGAAACTTTGATCTCTGTTTCATTTTAGATGCAGTTTTTCACATATCCAATTTTCCCTCTCCCTATGACATCCATCACATTGTGATCCCATTTCTTTTCAAGAAATTTAAAGGCATTTCATCTTCTAATGCAAGAGCATCAAGAGCATGGTTACGGGTCAGCCAAAAATTCAAGATGAGGATGATATTGATGATGAGGCAGGGGGAATAAATGTATAGGAATGCATACATGTGATGGAAGAATGGTTGATGAACATGTATGAGAAAAAATTTCCTAGAGAACCAGTGGATATAGAAGTTGGCGACCCATGTACTATGGTGGATGGTAATATTTTTATATGGATCTCAACAAACATTGTCTATGTTTATAGTACAAGATGAAAAATACCTAGGAAAAAGAATGAATAAGGACAAAGACCGTAGAATACCGAAGATTAAAATGGGACCATAGAAGATCAAAGATGATGATAGTGTAATGGGATCACAAGTACGATGAAATAACTCCTACTTGTGATCATGAATAATTAATTAAATGATGGCTTTGTAATAAGGTATACTAATTCTAGAAGTCTATGTGATATTTAGAAATGAGGAGAAATGAGAGAGACTAGGGATGAATGTATGTTGAGAGATTCATGGAGATTTGTTGACATATTTTAGGAGATATTGTGAAGATAGTTATGGAGATGGCTTGAATGAATTTTTCCATTATGAAATAAGTTTTTATGGTCACCTATAGTTATATAAGGGACCATGTGTGTATTTATGAGTTTCAATACTCTGATACATCATCTTCCAACCCCATTTCCCGAATACTTGCAAAATAAAAATAAGGAGAAGAGTGTTAAATGTGCAATCTACAATAAAAATATGTGTTCATATAAACATAATTTCATAAAGGAAAACTATTTCTCACCTTAGCCTCTACACCTCATGGGAAATTGGGTTGTGGTAATGATAGTAGCAAGGAGTTTGAGTCAAGTGTAGCAAAGGTGCACAGATGGTGATTATATTTGGTACATGGAAACAACCATTTTGTTTTCTTCATTTCTTTCTCCATTAAATATTTGAAATGAAACAACACTAAACATAACCATAGTATTAAAAAATCAAAATTACGATACAATAATCAACATTAAAATAATTCAATCAATTATGGGATTTAACATTTGAATCCTTGCAAATGACATTTGCCTTTTTAAATCCTTACAAAATTGCAAATGGCAACTCACTATGCAAGTGTCTATGTATTATTTTTCCTCTATATGACTACAAAATGTGGAACCAGAATAGGTGGAGGTGTCAATTGAAGTCAAATCAATATGGGGTGTGTTGGTTAGCATTGTCTCAATATTCCATGGATGGCCTACATGCATTGACCAGTTAAGTTAATTAGACATTTCATCATGCAAATAAATAAGTTATTAAAATAAATCTTGTCAATTGAGCCCTATGCAAGTATTCACTCACTATCTAACGTGATTTCCATATCCTATTAGAGCTTTCTTTTCAATATAAACTTTTTCTTTATTCAACTTGCAAACTAAGCTTTGTACACCATTCATAAAACCTAATTCGTTGGTGCCCTTCACCCACTTCAATTCTAGTGGAGAGATACACAAAAAAAAATGTAATATTTCTCCAGCACTCCATGTATCTGTCAAATACGAAAAACCACTTTTAGTAATTATCCTTTCTGGGCCAGAGTACTCTCAAGCTTCTATTTTCTATTCAACCACAATAGTGCATGCTAATCTCTTACCCCAATTTTAATTTCTATTTAAAATTTCTTGTAGAACAAAACAAAATTAGTTCCAAGTTTAATGATCCATGTAGATGGAAAAATCGATATAAATAGAGTTGATGGTTTTATGTCTCCATGTACTATCTTTTTCTTCTTGCAATAGTTAATATATTCCACAAGGTAATTGATTATTTTGGCAATTGTCTCCAAGAAGGGAGGCCATCCTTGCCAACTTTTTGTTTAAGATCTATGTCATTATTGTTATCACGCAAACTATAGGTTGAGAAAATCCTAACCCAATACACAAAATATTGATAATGATGGGAGAGTTTACCCACTGTCACCTCAGATAAACCATCCCCTCGCTTTAGTGTAGGAAGAATCCAACACAAGGTTGGAGTCCTGGGTGACCCTAGAGGGAAATGAGATGAAAAGTGAGATTATGGAAGTGATTCCCCTATAGTTCAAGTTACTAAGTGGAATATGGCTTGTAAATGAGTCTCGGAAGTGATCAATGGTTCCTAAGAGCTCGAGTACCTACAAAAGATTATTATACCTGTCTAAGACACAAGAAATGATGAGATAAAATCCCAACAATTCAATGGACAAGCAAGTGAATCTTGTTTTCCTAATTAGCAGTAGTATATAATGATATATATCATCAATGAAATAAATGGAATAGTTATTAAACAAGTCACTAAAATTCCAAGTAAATATGCAAGAGACTAACTGGCAATTACTAGTGAAACTCATGTATGATAGCAAAAGACTTTAGAAAAAATTAAAGGTTGTTTGATGTAATTATTGAAGAGATATTTCTTCAGACTTATGGATTTAGAAAACAAGTGTTACTACAGAAAATTCCAACCACCAAAACTTGCAAGTAAACCACCCAAAAGAAGTACAATAACTAGTAGATTAACTTGGCATCTTTCTAGAAAAATTCGATGGTTAGAACATGAGAAAATTTGAGTATGAAATGATTTGATGCATTCCTAATGGATGTATATTTGATATATTATAGAATCAATATATCCTTGGATAAATAAGACTCCCTAGTGGCCTTGACAAGCTTTTAACATGCAAAAAAGATTCCAACTCAAACAATTTCAATATCTCGTAATTCTATGTATCCCAATGCAATGATTTTATTTCTCCAATGAAAGAGATTAGTGCCTTTAACTATTGGTTTATGGAGTATTTAAAATCAAATATATAGTTGTGCTACTTCCTTGGGGATGTAATCCCTTTTACTCCCCAAGGCAAGCAAAACTAGCTAGGGAACAACCTAGGAGGGTGTAAACCCTTTTACTTCTCCTAGTATTCCCTTATGCAACAAATTATTCCAAGACCATTATTATGGGATTAGTGGGGTTGTATGCCCTTATAATCCCAAAAATATTATAAAATTCACCTTGTGACCAATAAAATAAGAAATAACATGAAATATTCCTTACGTAGTCCAAGCATTAACAAGATAAACTCCTTTTAACCAAGAAAATCCACCATAAAAGCAAGAAAGATAGTGACTTACTTATTCATCCAATAGCCAAAGAAAACCATAGAAAGAGATAGTATCAAGAGATATAGACAAAAATTCCCAAGTAGAGAGCAAATTTCAGCCAAGTATCCTCTCCAAGTTGGGAGAGTTATGATAAAAATGAAATAGAAGTGATCCTTATTTATACAAATCCTCCTAACAGTGTTTGTCCACTTCATTTTAGGGTCAACCAAAAAATAAGGGGTCAAAAACCACTACTTTTCCCCTTTACAAAATTAATTTGACTTTAATTCAAAACTTGCACAAAAGAAAACCATAATGTGACGTCATCCCTCTAAAGGGTGACATTTTGGCACCTTTTTGCAAGTCGTTGGAGTAGAAGATGGAATTTGTTGGACCTTCTAGGGCCTCCCTCTCATGTGATAGGTTTTATTCCTTCAATCCATGCCTTCTTCCATCAAAATGTGCCAAGTGTCAATTCAATTAACACCACCACCCCAAACCCTAGCCCCATAAGACGTCAAGCCTTCCAAATGTGACATTTTGGCCTCCAAAGGAAAAACGTTGGGCTAGTAGGGGAATAGGTGAGGTCCTCCAAGATATATATGTGGCCTCCAAAGTTGTCATCATCGTCTGGTGCACGGGCCATGGTATCCAACCCGTGTGCTTCAAGCTCCAAGGAATCCCAATTTAGGTTTGTTCTTCCAAATTTGTCCACCAAGCAAGGTCCTGCAAAGACAATGAATACGCCCTCCAAGGATCTCAATTCAAATGCATCATGATAAGTAAATCAAGTCAATAAAAGAGGAATATAAGCATGTGCATAAAAAATGACCTCATCAAAAAAACAAGTGCTCAAAGACCTTATGCAGTTTTCCAAGTTGGGTGTGGGAGGGTTGACAAAGCGACCTATTGGGTGAATTGTACCTCAAGTTTAGGAGTGTTTTCCAAGTGGAACACTCTCTAGGTCATGTGTAATGGGTGACATGGATGAGGGAAATAATTTTTTGCATGGTTTTCGTGACATACAAGGGATCGTAGTGTCTTATTTATGGGTGTCTTTGTATAGGGTGTGTTTCACCTTCATTCTCAATGCATCTTTTTTCCAAACCCATTTATTGCCTTTTGTTATTTTAATATGTTTCCAGGTTGAAGCCAAGGTGGGGATTCTACCTAATCATGAAAAGAAGTTCCCACCTTAACTCTACCCTAGTCACATCATGCTTCCCCAAGTTTAATACAATATGTGAGGCTTCTACCTAAGCATGAAAAACATTTCCCACACATGCTCCACCTTGGTTGGAATTTTGTATTAGTTATTTTTCAAGGGTCCCATCATTTTCTTATGAGAGACATTTCATTGTCCTTGGTATCCCTAGGCAATAATCTAGAAGGTTGATGATCATATTTTATCTTTTTCCAACCACAAGCCTATGGGCATTCAACCCCTTCTTCCCATGAAATGAGGGATAATCCCTTCTTGGGTCATTACACCTAAAAATACCAAAAGGTAAGGAGATGAGTGGATGAAGTGTGGAAAGTGACAAGTATGGTTGGGAATGGCATGATGACTCTTCAAGAGGAACTCCCAGTAGAAAACCTATCCCTAAGGGTGACCACTTACTAGGTATTAATGTCAACCACCAAGGTAAAACAAGGCAAAGAGCATAATTTCGAAGCAGACATTACATAATCAGAAGTAGTTTAAAATGCAACAAATGAAAATGCCTCAAATATTGAAATGACACTCACCATAATACCTAACTTGTACCTCATGGAGAAAGACCCAATGTCTTCTGGAAGCAAGCTAATGTGGTGGATACCCTCATGATGAACCTGAGATCTATGGTGGTGAAGTGGGCCTCTATCTGTGTAAGTGGACATTGTTGGTCAAGCTGTCTCTCGGTACTCTATGTCTGCAACCTAAGGGCCTCAAGACATCATCTCCATAGTTATCCCTAGGAATTAAGGATAACATCTAGATCCTACTTGGGGACATGTACTCGTCGTAGAGTGCATGAGAACCACAACATATATTGGTGGATCTGTGGCTACACTAAAACATAAAATTGTAAAATATAGGGTGGTTATATCACCCTTTGTCCATATATATCAAATCTCAAAATAATAACTAATCTAGAAAAAAAAATTGCATTATGTTTTCAAAAATTTCTAAACTAAATATGTAATATGATGAAAACAATGTGCAAGTAGAGAAAAATGAGAAATGAGATGAATCCAAACTACTATGAGAAATCAATATGAAAATGCAAGAAATAAATATGACTTGCCTACTTACACGGGGCCTAGGTCCTAATGATCAAATGTGGTCGGTTGTCAAGTGAAATCATACAACCAGTGCAATCAATTGATCATCTCATCAAGGTATATCCCCTATGCTTAATCATGCAATACAACAAGGATAATTTGAAAACATAATCATCATGAGCATAAATAGACATATAATCATGAAATGAAATGAAACTCATGGTTATGGGTGGGAGGGAGGAAATATTGATGAAAATAGTTGTTGAAACTATGATCATCCAGGAAATACTACTTGAAAGGATAGCCACAAGCTCGATCAATCCATATTTGAAGAGGGATTCTATATGTAGACGATGACTCATGTTCATCCCCATTAGCATGATCATTTCTTCCTAAATATTGACAAAACATGAGAGATCCCAAGAAGGCCCCATGATTTCCCTAAGAAGAAGAAATGAGGTAAGGGATAGGCTCAGGTCTAGAAAAGTGTTGCCTCCTCATCTGTGAATCCTTGTAAAAATCCCCAAGATGAAAATGCTTTCTCTTTGTAGAGTGATCCTTTGATTCATATGGGATGATCATGTCTTTGTGTTCATCTAAAATTGAGGATGAAGGTGGTTGAAAGTCCTCATAGAAAAATTGTGCATCCCCAAAAGGATATGCATCACAACTCCCAAGGGATGACTAAAAATCACCATAAAATTGTTGTGACAAGTCATCCTCGAATGGATGGAACCAATCCATAACCATATCATCATCAGGATGCCAAAAACATGAATCATATACACATGAATACTAGTCTTCTGAAGATGAAAACTAAACCCATTTTGCCTGAGAGCTACCATCAATGTCATAAATGGGGTCTCTATAAAAAATGAAACGACCAAAATCCCATGTGTGTCTCCTAGTCTGTATGAAAGTATCTATATGCTCATCAACCATATCCAAGGTTTCTTTCATAATACAATCAATATGACTAAAAATGACCATCTCTTTGCCTTAATGTGCAGGAAGAACATAGGCTAGGGCAGCCTCAACTGGATCTTCAAATTTTTCATCATTAAGACTAATTGCTTCTTCAACTTCATGTGAAGGAGGAAAACAAGGTTGAAAGACTACATCTTTGTCAAGCGGGACAATGGACATCGATGTCTCATCTGGGTATTCATAATTAAGATAGTCTTCTGTAGTAGGTGGATGATATCCTTCGTCAGTTTTCCATTCATCATCTATTGTCTCATCATTCACAAGAAAACCTTCTCTGCAAAGAGTGTGTTTGATCTCTTGGAAAGTGTCTTGAAAATTATGAGTAGCTCGTTGATAATGCTTGAGAAATTATTCAATGAGATTTGTATAAGATGGGACACTTTTGGGATTACATGAGTGTGCAATCCAACTGCTTTGACTTGATTCCAGTGAAGATACAAAAAAATTCATCAACACATCTTCATGTAGCACATTTAAGCTTGAAGCATACTTCATATAATCCACGACATGGGTGACTACTAGAGCTGGATCACCATTAAATTTAGGGAAAATTTCCCTCCACTCCTTAGAGAAATGTTTTGGATATCAAGGGATATTTTTAACATCAATAGAAGGGTACACCTTATGGAATACCCATGGTAAGTCCCATGAAGCCATAGTTCCATTAATTAGTCTAATACCTCAATGGAATTGCTAGATAAACTTTATGAAAATCTCATCAAGGATGGACGGGTAACATCCTTCAAGTGGAGTCTCTAGGCAAGATATGGGTAAAGGATTTGGTATGGTAGCTTGCAAAAGTGTCATTAGGTCATGAAAGAGGACTCAAAATCCTCCCCGAAAACAACGCCAAAATGTTATCATGCAAACTGTAGGTTGGGAAAATCCTAACCCAATCCACAAGATGGTGATAATGATGGGAGATTTTACCCATTATCACCTCAAATAAACTCTCCCCTCTCTTTAATGAAGGAAGAATCCAACACAAGGGTGGAGTCTCAGATGACCCTAGGGGGAAATGAGATGAAAAGTGAGATGATGGAAGTGATTCCCCTATAGGTCAATTTACTAAGTAGAATATGGCTTGGAAAGGAGTATTGGAAGTGATCAATGGTTCCTAAGAGCTCGAGTACCTATAGAAGATGATTATACCTGCCCTAGATAAAAGAAATGATGAGATACAAGCCCAAAAATCTAATGGAAAATTAAGTGAATATTTTTTTCCTAATTAGCAGCAATATATAATGATATATATCAGCAATGAAATAAATGGAATAGCTGCTAAACAAGTCACTAAAATTCCAAGTAAATATGCAAGAGACTAACTAGAAATTACTAGTGAAACTCAAGTATGATAGCATAAGACTTTAGCAACATTTAAAGTTTGTTTTATGTAAGTATTGAAGAGATATTTATGCATCCTTATGGATGTAGAAAACAAGTGTTACTACATAAAATTACAACCACCAAAACTTGCAAGTAAACTATTGAAGTTTGAGTGGCTTCGGAAGATATCCTTATTGTATCAATATTGTATTAGACCAAGACAAAACCCTAAAGAATAATATTATGTTATATTTGTAAAGTCAGCCCTATTGTGCCTTTTTAAAAGTCGGGCCTATTGTGCCTTGGAAAAATTCAATTGTAAAATAGAAAGGGTAAAGTGTACAAGTCGTCCCTGGCCTATTTCTTGGTGGTTCAACTTGTATTTATAAGAGGCTAGGTGCCTCACTTGAAAAACACATAACACAAGATCTCTCACACTAGAAGAAGTGTGCAATTCTAAGGAGGAGATGCAGCTACAATGGAAGGGTGTTCTGGTAAAGGTTTTGGTTATTTGTTGGAGGACTATCTTGGTCTAATGGTGTGCTACCCTATTCTGGTTAGGGTTTCTTATCTATCTTTTGATTATCTTCTGTTTGGTGAGATCTCTCTTGAGAGAGACATGGTACTTGTTGATGAATCGATATTAAATAAGCTTTGTTTTATTTTCTCCCCCATGACGGTTTCCCAGGATAAAACTTGTGTATATTGTGGATGTATTTCTTTCAGTGATCCTTATGCATGCAGTTATTGTTCTAATAATTTAAAGTTAAAGAATATTGAAAACACTTAACTGCTTAAGATAAATTTCAACATGGTATCAGAGAGGACCTAAAAGAAGCAAATTCACAGTCTAGAAGGACTCGCTAGGGAAATCAATACCATAGGAAGATTCTCCTAACCCTAGTGCATATTTCCTTGGGTTTAGATTCTCAGTTTGACAAAGATTTGAAAAATGCAACTGCCAGAAACTGCACAAAACCCTAGAAGGTGACTTCTCCCACTTTCTGGAGGATATTGGTCAAATTAAATCTATCAAGGAGATCTCTTAAGGAGGGCACATCTTTCCCTCTGAGAAAAATTCCAAAATTCTCATTTTGAAAAACTAGGGTTTCTTCATAAACCCTAGATCAAGATGTCTTGGAAGCTGTAGATTGAAGTTTGAGCAGTTCACCTTGGCATAGCATACTCTCTGGTAAGTTCAAAATATTTCTTTGAAAGTTTTTCATTTCTCTTATTGTATTACCATTCAAGGACAAGATGGAACCCAGTGTCAAGCTTAATGAAAATATTGAGGGTGTTGATAACTTATGAGCATGGAAGTATAGAGTGATGCTCATTCTAGAAGAGAATGACCTAGAATATTTCATCAAAGAAGAAGTTCCAAAACCAGACGAAGATGAGGCCAAAGAAAAGTACAAAAAGAACCTGGTTAAGGAAAAGAGAATCATTATTGATTCTATCAAGGATCATTTTATCCCTCATGTCTCATCATTGGAAACTCCTAAGAAAATCTTTGGTGCCTTATCCTAATTGTATGAAGGAAAGAATATCAACTAGAAGATGACCTTGAGAACACAACTCAAGAATGTGAATATGTATGGTTCAGAAACTATCCAATCCTCCTTCACAAGGGTGTCTCAAATAAAAGAACAACTTGAATCCATTGGAGACACAATCAAAGAAGTTGAATTAGTAATGACTACCCTGAATGGTCTCCCCAGATCTTGGGAATCATTCATTCATGGAATATATTCAAGAATAAGGATAACAAGGTTTAACATACTATGGAAGTATTTCACTCAGGAAGAAGCTAGATTGGAAGCAAGGGAAGAGAAACTAGTCATGCAAGAAAAGGAAAGAGAAAGAGAGAAGTTCACTCACACAACAAGCCTCATGGGTTACAAAATACACACAAGTTTAAGAAGGATTTCTCAAATTGTAGGTGCTACATCTGTTAGAAGATGGGCACATTGCAATAAAGTGTCCCAACTCTAAAGGTCAATTAAAAAAAGGAAAGTATAAAAGACATCATGCTCATGCCGTAGAAGATGATGAACTTGATCAAGAGAGAACCAAAGAAGAAGACTCAAGCGAATAATATGTATTTATACCAATTCTTATAGGCATCGTCACTCATGGTAGTGACATGTGGATTATTGATAGTGGTGCTTCTAAGAACATGACAGGTTTCAAGGATTTTTTGTCAGAATTAGTTTAGAGGGATTCACCTCACAAGGTGAATCTCAGTGATGACTATCAGTATCCCATTAAAGGAATAGGAGAATCATCTTACAAATTGGATTCTAGAAAACCTATGAAGATGAAGGATGTTTTATATGTACCTAATTTGAAGAAGAATATCCTTTATATCTCATCTTTGGATGAGAAAGGATTCAGAGTTGCTTTCATTGATGGTGAAGTTCTCATGTGGCAAAAAGGAAAATATATTGATGATGTTTGGTGTTCAAGAAGGAGGGCTATACAAGTTAAAGGGACATTAAGTTTAAGCAGTAGTACACATTACAATCACTCCAAGTGAGCTTTGGCACATAATATTTTCTCACATACATTACAAATCCCGATCGATCGTGAACAATATGGTGACAAGTTTTCCATAAATACAAGTCAATCATGAAGGCATATGCAAGGGATGTGCACAAGGAAAACACGTGATTCATGAAGAAATCATTTCCAAGCAATGAAAACAAATCCAAAGGAGGCTTGGACATCATACAATCAGATGTGTGTGGATCGATATCAACCACTTCACTTAGTGGGTATGTATACTATGTCTCATTTATTGATGATTTCTCAAGTAAAACTTGGATTTATTTTTTGAAAGATAAAATCAAAGTATTCAACAAGTTTAAAAAATTCAAGGCACTTGTTGAAAACCTATCTGAAAATAAGATAAAGATTTTGAGATTAAATAATGGAGGAGAATTCACATCAGATGAATTCAAGACATTCTGCAAAGAAGTTGGGATTAAGAGGGAGCACTATAATCCATACAATCCTCAGCAAAATGGTGTGGTAGTAAGAAAGAATTGTATAATCATGGAATTAGTAAAGGCCATGATTCATGATCAAGACTTACAGATGTATCTGTGGGAAGAAGCAACTCGAAATGTAGTATATGTACAGAACAGAAGTCCATTTTGTGTACCTAGGAACAACACACCAGAATAAATGTTTACAAGTGAAATCCATAGGTCATCCACTTGAGGATATTTGGTTGTCCAGTGTATGTACATGTTCCTAAGGACAAGAGATTGAATTTGGACCCTTCAATAAAGAAGGGTATATTTTTTGGATACAGTGAGACATCAAAGGCATACATAGTTTACATCCATGGTCACTGGAATATTGAGACTATCAGAGATTTCACCTTCAATGAGGATGCATATTTCAGTAGATCAAGAAAAATCATTTAGATGAGATTCATGATGAGGAACCTGAATCTCCTAGAGTTACAAATACAGATGCAAGCGATGATGTTGTACTAGAAGATCATGATATGGAAGAACCACATAGACCTCTAGATTCATCCTAAGAGATGATTACTAAGAAGAGAATACCATCTTGGGCTTGAGAAATTATTCAGGATGCAGAGAATTATGTTTCTCCAGATGGATCCTTCAGAGAAAGAAACAGACCACGACCATACTCTATTTATGTGGCATTGTTAAGTGACATTATTGATGCTAAACCTACTAGTTATGAAGAGGTTTTTGAGAAGAAAGAATGGAATGATGCCATGGTTGAAGAGTACCATTCCATTGTAAATAATGATGTTTTGAATATGGTTCTGAGACCGAAAGAGAAGATAGTATTAAGTTCCAAGTGGATTTACAAGATGAAGCATTCAGTAGATGGAAGTATCGAGAAGTAAAAGGTAAGGTTCGTGGTGTGTGGTTTCTCCAAAAAATAAGGAATAGATTATGAGGAGACATTTTCTCCTGTAGCAAGATACACTTCGATTAGAGCTATACTTGTGATAGCTGCAGTGATGAAGTGGAAGGTACAACAGATGGACGTGAAGAATTTTTTTCTAAATGGTGTAATAGAAGAGGAAGTGTATGTGGAGTAGCGACAACAATTCGAAACACATGAAAGTTAGACACATGTGTGCAGATTGAAGAAATACTTGTATGGATTGAAGCAAACACCTAAGGAATGGTATAGTAGAATTGACAGTTTCCTGATGAGCTTGGGCTTTACCAAGAGTAAAGAATATTCCAACTTGTACTTCAAGGTTGTATATGGTGGACCAATGATATTATTTTATGCATGAGCATCGCCAACAAGGCATGAGCAGAGGATAGCTAGGCGCACTAGTACGCATTTTGAAAAAAAATATTTTTTGAAGAAAGCATATCACACAAATATTTTGGAAAGAATTGTAATTAAAGAACCTATTTAATGTTTTGGAGTTGGATGATTCCATGAGGACATAAGAGAATGTAATTTCTTTTAATGTAGCTGAGTGTAGTATAGATTCGATGTGTTCAATCTTATTTGTCTATCACAAATATTTATTGTAATAAATTCTATTATTTGATAGCATTTAATTCGATAGGATAGCTCTAGAATAGTTGGATGGAAGAGCTTGAAGATCCCCTCTTGTATAAAGCCTTGTATTGTTGCCCAGAAGAGGTTGTTGATGAACTGTTGAATCTATTGTAGAGATTGATGTTAGGCTGCTGAAATTTTTAGCACTCTAGTTATCCAAAATTGTTTTCATTGTAGCTGAGAGTCGAGAGATACCGAGAGCAGTAAATGAACACATGTATATTTCAGTTGAATGAATATAGTAGAGGAACATTGCCCCAAATTCATGTTTTTTTTGTGTCTATCTGAATGAATGAATGGTAGACTTTCTTTTATTTACAATTCTCTGTTATTTCTTGTTCTTGTGTTTATCAATGCATTTACATGGCTAAATGTATAAATCTATGAAGTTTTAAATAAGTTTCAATTGTTTCTCTTCTACGAGCAAGTGCAAGTGTGCATAGTGTCTACAAGGAGTGCATTGACAGAGTCAATTTCGACTCATGAGCTCATAAGAGATAACGTGAACCTTAGAGGTGCAAGGAGTGCATAGCGTCCACAAGGTGTGCATGAGAGAGTCCATTTCGAATCAGAAATTTCTGGAGAAATAGCTTGAAGGAAGTCTATCCACGAGGAGTGCGTGACAGATCCTTTTGACTTAGAAGTTCAGAAGGATAGTGAAGTTTGTTCACAGAGAAGCCAAGTTGTGGAGGAGGACATGTTGCAAGGAGTGCATAGGCTGAAGTTAGACTAAGTGTTGAAAGGAGTATTCTAAGAAAGAAAAAGGTTGAGAAGATAATAAGCTTGGGAGGAAGAATGGTGAGAAATATTCAAAGGGAGGATTCCCTTGAGGTTTCCCAGAATCAGTAAATTGAGATCCGTCAAGGAGGGACTGGGATCGTTCCAAAATCTTAGATCTGGGGATATTTTCATGGAGAATTGATCGAGAGGTGTTTCGGCATTTCATAGTTCAGAGTACTTCAAAGTGATAAAGAGTTGGGATCATCGAGGTCGTGAAGTCGCGAGGTGAATCTTAATCGTTGATTGTGAGGAGACACGTGGCAACGAATTAGAGAATCTAGGAGTTAGAGGCTCGGAGGAATTAAGTGTGGAGTAAGTGAAGTTTCATGAATTTGTGAAACCCGAAGTACAGTTGGATCGTCAGATCCAGGAAGACACATGGAAGAGACCTGTGAATTTGGAGAAAGTTGTTTCAGGAGGAAACAGAGGTAGAAATCGTAAATATCATCGGAGCCCGAAGAAGCGAAGAGATTGTCCCGAGATCACAGTCTCTAGTCACATTAGGGGACGAGTCTAGTGTGAAACTAGTACCCATGAATTGGTGTTTCCAAGCACTAGAGAGCGGGGTTGCAAGTAGTCCAAACTTGCAGGTGAAATCAAGGGGACCTATGTGTCAATTAATCACTCAGGGTCTGTTGAAGGCCTAAAGAGATAATTCATCTCAGGAGTTGAATATCCAAGACCGGGAGGTCACAGAATCCCCAGGAGGGAAGGGGGTTGTGCAGTTAGAGTGGTATCATAGCAGACATAGAATTGACTTATGTAGGAAAAGGAGATAGAGAAGTAGGTTGATATCATCGAATGGTATCAGATACATCATCACAATGCTTCCTAGGAGACATGTGGATCCACCCATAGAAAATAGAGTTATGGAAAGAGAAACACAAGAACTCGGAGCAAGGTTGGATGCCATGGAAACAGCACAAAGGAGATTTGGAGACATCAGTGATGAAAAAAATGAAGAAGTGGAAGTTGAAGAAGATGTAGCGGAGGATGTTGCGGAAGAGAATTTGTTGAAAGCAGTTTTTAAGTTGGGAGCTAGAGCCAATATAGACATCTCAATGTATGAAGGTAATTTGGATGTCGAGGAATTGCTTTATTGGATACGAGAAATGGACAAGTATTTCAACTATGAAGATGTCGAAGAGGAGAAAAAGGTGAAACATGTTGTCACCAGGTTGAAAGGACATGCAACACTGTGGTGGGATGAACTATAGGATGACAGGAGAAGCAAAGGAAAACAAAATATCAAGAATTGGGATCGAATGGTAGCCAAGATAAAGGCTAAATTCATACCCAAAGACTATTAGATAAATCTATTCAGGAGACTGCAGAACCTGAGAAAGAAAGGGATGACAGTTAAGGAGTACACAGATGAGTTCTACAAGCTGAACATCAAGGTTGGAAAAAGAGAGAGAGATGAGAGAAAAGTTTTTTAGGTACATCAATAGCCTAAGATATGAAATCCAGGATGAAATCAGCATGATGATAATAAGGATGGTAGAGGATGTGTATCAGATTGCACTAAAAGAAGAGGATAAGTTGGCCAGAAAGTAAATTCAACAAAGAAGGGGTAGAAGTTTGAATAGAGGCAAAGGAGTCTCCCATGACAAGACCCAAAATCCCAAAGGAGAGGTAGAGAAACCACATAGTCACTCTGAAAGAGGAGGAAGTTCCCGAGGGAGACAAAGTGGTGGTAGAAACTATTTTCCTAGAGGAAGAGGAAGAGGTAGAGGAGGTGAAGTAAAGTGTTATGTCTGTGGAAATGTAGGACACGTGTCTTGGGAATGCCTCGAGAGAAAAAAAGAAGGAGGTGAAGCTCACATTTCAAAAGCACAGAAGTGCGATGCTGAGACAGAAGGTGCAGAAGATGGGAGATCTTTGATGATGAAGAAAATTATCTTAAAACCAGAGCCAAAAATTGAAAATCCAGTACAGAGGAATAGTTTGTTTAGAACAGCTTACAAGACTAAAGACAAAGTTTGCAAGGTGATCATTGACAGTGGGAGCACTAATAATTTAGTATCCACAAAGATGGTGGATAAGTTAGTGATGGAGAGGACTGGACATCCGATGATGTATAAAGTCTCATGATTGAAGAAAGGTCATCAGGTAATCGTAACTAAACAATGTTTGGTTGAATTTAAAATAGGAGGATATAGAGATGAAATTCTATGTGATGTGATTCCCATGGATGTATGTCATGTTGTTTTGGGAATACTATGGCAATATGATAGGAATTTCATTCATGATGGGAGAATAAATACTTATACCTTGGAGAATAATGGTAGGACACACATGTTGTTGCCAATTGAGGAAAAGAAAGTGAAAGAAGAAGCCAACACGATCATAATTCTCATGACTAGGAAGGAACTCCTAAGTGAAGTTAAGAAGGAATGGGAGATGCATTTTGATGTAGTGAGGAAGCCGAAATTTATCCTTAAAAGTAATTCTATGGAGGATTTTGTTGAGGAAATTCAAGAGCTGTTAGAAAATTTTGTTGACATAGTAGTGGATGAGTTGTTGAGATCATTACCACCTATCAGAAGTATCATCCATCACATTGAATTGATACCAGGAGAAATCCTGTTGAACAAAGCAGCATATAGATTGACACTTCAAGAGAATGAGGAGGTGAAAAGACAGGTTCATGATCTATTAGACAAAGGTTTGGTCAGGGAAAGATTGAGTCCATGCGCAATACCAACTGTGTTGAGTCTGAAGAAGGATGGAGGATGAAGAATGTGTACAGACTCAAGGGCCATAAATAATATCACCATTAGGTACTGATTTCCATTTCCGAGGATGGATGACTTAATGGCTTGTTTAAGTGGAGAGAACTATTTTTCAAAGATAGATTTGAAAATTGGATATCACCAGATAAGGATGAGAGAAGGTGGTGAATGGAAAACACCTTTAAAGATAAATGAGGGCTTGTATGAATGGCGTGTTATGTCGTTTGTCTTAACTAATGCCCCAAGTAATTTTATGAAATTGATGAATGAAGTGTTGAAAGATTTCATTGGTAATTTTGTGATCGTATATCTAGATGATATACTAGTCTTTAGTAAAACTGAAAAAGAGCATCTGAGGCACTTAACATTAGTGATGAGGAGGTTGCAGCAACAGAAGTTGTTGATAAATTTAAAGAAATTATCTTTCTTGAAGACAAAACTCATTTATTTGGGTTTTGTGATCTCTTCGAATGAATTGAAGATGGATCTCAAAAAGGTGAAAGCAATCAAATAATGGTTGTCACTAAGGAGCATATTTGAGGTAAGAAGCTTCCATGGATTAGCAAGTTTTTATCGAAAGTTCATCAGAAATTTTAGTGACATCGGTGCACAAATTATGGATACCGTGAAGAAAAGACATAAGTCTTCCAAATGGACAAAAGAGGTTGAGAAGAGATTCAATATATTGAAGGAGAAAATAACAGAACAACTGATTCTGGTTTTATCAGATTTCGAGAAGACATTTTAGGTGCGATGTGATGCGAGTGGAGTTGCAATTGGAGTGGTCTTAAGCCAAGATAATAGGAATATTGCATATTTTAGTGAGAAGTTGAATGATACTAAAAGGAAGTACTCCACATATGATAAACAATTCTATGGCATAATTCAATCCTTGAAGAAATGGAGGCACTATCTCGTTCCAAAATATTTTGTCTTGTATAGCAATAATCAAGCTTTACAATTCATAACCAGACAAGAGAAGTTGAACCAAAGACATGCCAAATGGATAGAGTTTATGAAAAAATTCACTTTTGTCATTAAACATATTTATGGTAATGCTAACAAGGTTTTTGATGCATTGAGCAGGAAATGTCTAATTCTGTAGAAATTTCAAGTGAAACCATTGGGGTTTGACCACCTTAAGAAAATGTATCATGTTGATCCAGATTTCAAAGAGGCATATGAAGCATGTGTGAATCATGTGCTTAGAGACAGAAGCCAATGGGCCGAATATCTGATTCAGGATGGGTTTTTGTTCAAAGGATTCCATTTGTGCATACCAAAGTGTTCGATGAGGGAGAATTTGTTGAAGGAAAAGCATAGTGGAGGTCTATTCGAACATTTTGGCCAGGACAAAATGTTTGCGCTGATGAACAATTCATATTATTGGGAAGGTATGAGAGAAGAGGTGAAAATTTTTGTGAATGGATGTAATATTTGTCAATATGCAAAGGGGAAGAGACAGAATATCAGGTTGTATCAACCATTGCCTATTTCGTAGAGGCCTTGGGATGCAATAAGCATGGATGTTTTTTTGGGGTTTCCAAGGACACAAAGAGGAATTGATTCCATATTTGTGGTAGTTGAAAGATTTTCAAAAATGGTGCACTTTATCCCATGCCAGAAAACCAGTGATGCAACGCACATTGCTAATTTATTTTTCAAAGAAGTTGTAAGACTCCATGGATTTCCCAGGAGTATTGTTTCACACAAGGATACCAAATTTGTTGGTAATTTCTGGATAACATTGTGGAAGAAGCTAGGAACAGAACTATTCTTTAGTTTTTCATATCACCCTCAAACAGATGGATAGACTGAGGTGGTGAATCAAATTTTAGGAGATCTTCTAAGAAGTTTGGTCACTAAACATCATATCCAGTGGGATCAGATTCTAGCACAAGTAGAGTTTGCATATAATGACTCAGTGGATAGAAGTACCAGAAAGAGTCCATTTTAGATAGTGTATGGAATTAATCTGAGGGGAGTGTAAGAGTTAAGAGATTTGGATAAAAGTAAATTCAGAAGCATTAGAGCTGAAGACTTCGTTGTAGAAATGAAAAAGATTCATAATCATATCAAAGAGCAGTTGAAGAGGGGAAACAATGAATATAAACACAGAGTTGATCAACATAGGAGGAAACTTTAGTTTGAAGTTGGAGATCAATTTCTAGAACATATTAGGAAGGAGAGGTTCCCAAGAGGGACATATAATAAACTAAAGATGAAGAAGATAGGATCGTGCAAAATCTTAAGAAAAATTAATGAGAACGCTTATGAGATAGAGTTGCTAGAAGATGCGGGTATATCGCCCATATTCAACATTGCAGACATGTATCCTTATTGGGAATATGGAACTAAAGGACCCAAATATCAGAGGGAGGTCCAATAGAAAAAGCAAATGCATTTAGTAGAAAATCCACAAATGGAGCAAATCGTAGACCAGCAAGTTGGTAAAAAGACTAGAAGGAAAACATATTTTTAGTATTTGGTAAAGTGGAAATGACGACCAATAGAAGATTCCAGTAGGGTAAGCGAAGAAGATATCCAGAAGCATGGAAGGTCAGTACAGGAGCTCATGGACAGGAGTCCATGAATTTTTTAGCCAGAGGAGTATGATGCAGGAGCATCGCCAGCAAAGCGTGAGTGGAGGACACCTAGGCGCACTAACGTGCATTTTGAAAATTCTTAATTTTTGAAGAAAGCGTATCACGCAAATATTTTGGAAAGAATTGTAATTAAAGAGCATGTTTAATGTTTTGGAGTTGGATGATTTCAAGAGGACATCGGAGAATGTAATTTATTTTAATGTAGCTGAGTCTAGTACATATTTGATGTGTTTGATCCTATCTGTCTGACACAAATATTAATTGTAATAAATTCTAGTAGTTTTTTGGCACAGGGGAAGACCCGGGGTTCAATGCTTCAACAACGCACCAACAAAACCCTAACTATCGGCTCTTTCGGCAACACCTGTGAAGTAGGCGAAGTCTCACTCGAGGTAGAGGTAGGGGGGGTTACAGGACTCAAGTGTCTGTAACCAAGTTGGCACACAGATCTGTGATGATAACACTTCGCAAAGTACTTATGAACAATACACATTAATTCATTAGATTTATTCACATCACAGATGAAACCCTAAGTAAAGATCGGCACAGTAACAATGAAAAAATACACATCACACTTAGCATCATAAATCAGATCTAACACATTAAACATATACAAAGCACTAAGAATTCATATATCTATATATCATTCATAATAATCAATGCACTAAATAGATCTACAGCATAAATATCATAGCACAAAGAAAACCATCAACACGTGATATACGTGGTTCACCCCTGTGTGGGGCTACGTCCACCAACTGCTTCTTCTTCTATTATTTTTCTTCAATATCTTACAGTCATCTGCTCCTGATTCGCACTGGACAGGTGATCTGCGCACTAAGCACCAGATCCACCTTCCCAAAATCAGGTCAAGTCACAGAGCCAACTCCTCTATTACACACAAAGTATCACATACACAGTTTGTTGCACAAAGCAACTCAGAACTACTTTCCTCTTGCACTTAGCTACTTACATCACTTTCTAGCACTAAGCTTCCACACTTCACTACTTCTACATTACATTCCTTTCAATATATACTTTTACATCCCTTACAAAAAGGCCTAATCATAGGTAAACCCATGGGCCGACATCCCAAAACCCTAATGAACCCCTTGCTGGGTCCACAAAATAAGTGAGATCCTGCGATATCAGCTCCACCTGGGCACTCCATCTTCGACCAGCCTTTCGAAATCCAAAAGTGGTCAAACCCAACCAATGTTTCCTCAAAACTTGGTCGAGGGCCAACAAGCCCCCAACACTCACATGTGACTCATCCCGAGTCACTCAGATCTGGGCAACACTGCTTCGAAGGCCTCGAGCTGCCTCGACCTGCTACTTTTCCTGAGCCTCCTACTCAATGAGATCGTAGAGTACTTCCTCGTTAATAGGCCCTTCTAGGCATTGTTCCATTATCGCAACCACTTGGTCCAATTGTGATCCTTGTCCTTCGATCTCTTCAAACATCATGCAGGCTTCGTCCTGCACTGGTTCTAGCCTCTATGTGACCTCCATGACTCTGCCTTGGATGGAAATAATTTGTTGTTGGGCCGTGTCCTGTTCTTTTGATCTCTTCATTCTCTCGACTGTAGTGAGTGACTTTGCAACATCCCCAAAATAAATTATTATCTCAGGTTCTATCGAATGAAACGATTCTGTTATAGAATACAGTTATCGTGGAATTTATAACAAACTCCTGTAATGGCAAGTTAATTGTATATTAAATAAAAGACATAGGGGAAACCCATACTGAAATGAGATTTCACTATTTGAGATTTATAAACACAGTATTGCGTAGAGTCAAAGACACATTTGAATATTTGTCCGTCTCTGGAACATGTAATAAGTTTAGGTATTTGAGTTACAATACTTTTACTTCTGTGTTATTGTAATGAAACATGATTGTAGCTATTTTCTCCAAGCCTGTGGATATACAGATCTTCTATTATTCTTATTAATAGAATGTACATATGTCCTTTCAGCCATACGAATACCGTGGTTAACTCTAAACAGTCTCTGCACTATCAATCTGTATAAATTAAAACAGAAACTTCCTTTATGGTTAACTATGAAATAATTGAACTGTACATTGTCATTTGCATAGTCTTAAGAATGGAAGATTTTCTTGAATTTCTCCTTTGTCCAAGCCTTGAAAATCTTTTTGTATGAATAAATTAGATG
>ML805601.1:127945-145320 GCA_009831015.1 Picea engelmannii
TGCAGTTGAGAAGGAAGCATGCAAATCAACGGCTCATGGTGTTTTTCGGACCCCCTCGATTGATCTGCCTTTAACGGTGGGGTGGGGTGGGGGGGGAGGGGTCCGGAATGGAATTTTCCTCTGGCGGGCCTTCTATCTATATGTGGCATGAACCCATTGGTCCCGAATCCCATCGCCTATTACTGTATGACATACCTCGTCACCTCATGATGTCATTATCCACCTTTTTTGTAAGAGTCACCTCCCATAACTCTGTCAGTCTTTCTCCCTCGCTCACTCGTGGCAAGTCCCTTCACCATGGTCTTTTCCCCCAATCAATACCTGCCACATCACTTAACTATATGCTTCAGTCGTTGTCACCTGCCATCTCACACTCTAAATGACCTGTTGTCCATTTATTACTGGCTAACTTATCCGTTAACTAGCGGACCTATCTCCCACACTCGACGGATATCCGTTCACTCAAAACTACCCTCACCCTTCATTCCCTCACCATTTACCCAGTCATCACTCCAGAGAATTTTCCCCGTTTTCCTCTATGTTACAGTCAGTCGCCCACACATATAGTCATCCCCGCTAACCTTTGTTTTATTCGCAGGTATTGTTACAGTGATGGTGCCAAAGTCAAAGAGAACAAAAGGTGAGGAGAATCCTTTTCTCTCGCCTCCTGTTGACCTCGACAAGATTCCTCTAGCTGACAAAGACTACTTAATCGCAAACACAAGATGTGATTTTGACTTCGCAGACCTACAGTCATGGCTTAAAGAAGTTTTCCTAGACCAGAGTGATGAAATTGGGCTCTGGGAGTCCAACCTACCCTTGTATATTTTCCCCCAGATCCACCACTTCCCAGAATTCTCCCTCAAGTGCCAAGCCCATTATATCCTCGAACAAAGAGCCATTGTGTCCTCATCCGGGGAAATTATTTTCCTCATCACACCAGAAACCATCGACCAAATGATGCAAATATCCTGAGCTGACTCTGCCTTACCCTTAACCTCGAAATCATCACAGAGCTCTACCAAAAGTTGTCGTTTCCTCAAAGAGCTCAGATTTTTTATCTTTTTCTTCCACAATCTGCTCATCTCCCCACTACAAACCCCCCTTATCCTTCCTCCATGTTCTCAATAAAAGGAAACCATGTCATCACGTCACTATGCACCTTGCTTGGTTATTTTTCAGATCAATGGGTAGATGAACCCATTTTGGGATTCCTGTCTGTTTTCTCCACCGATGAGAAATCCACTACACAGTTCGACTACAACACGTTCCTGGCGGACAACATTCACGAAAAATTCATAAATTTCTCCACAGAAGGTATGTTCAGGTATTCTGCAATACTGGCATGCCTGTTCGTTTTCTTTCAAGAGGACAAATTTTATTTTTCTATGTGGAAGATGGACGAGGATGGTAGACCAAAGGCAGTAACAGCATGGACTTCTCTGCTCAGACATAACTCCATAGAATTTAGTTTCAAGCAGTTCATCGAGCAGTTCTACCACCCAGTGGTGAGTATGCTCAGAGGCAGACCCAAACCTAGATTAATGATGAAATTCAGAGGATTCTACATCTCTCAGACCTTACAAAGACTAGTGATTGGTACATGTACCAAAATCATACTAAGATCAGAATCTATGGGTGTGATTTGGCCCCATATAAAATACCCAAGTACTTACCTATTAGAATTTTCACCCTGGAATACATAAGGCAGATGATAAACTCAGACGACATACATTTTGTATCTTTGAAGAAGAAGCAGCAGCTCAGAATCAAAGGGAAGATTGGATCTTTCATCTGCAACAGTCGAGGCACCGGAAAGGAAGCGGACAGGCTGCTAAAAGAAATGATTTTTTTTTTTAGTTTCACGTGGCACTATGATCCATGCAGGATAATTTCTGAGTTGAGAATAAAAAATAAGAATATCTCGTATGTTCACATATTTAGGCTTGAGGTAGACAAGTTTTCAAACTAGACAGAATGGGAGCCAAACACACTGGTTGAGGCAGAACAATAGGACCCTTCGGTCGTTGTTTCACAGACGACTAAACCACAGGCTCCAAAGAAGAAAAGGCCGAGGAAGGACACTTCACCTTCTGTCACTGAAGTATCATCTGAGGAGTTCTGATTGCACACAAAGAGGTCGAAAAGCACTCAGGCTCCTGACACGGCTGGAGAAAAGGAAATTCCATCCACTACAATGACGGAGGAGGATCGGTCACTCCTTAGTACAATAAGCAAGCATATCATAACCTCAGTATTTCCAAAGAAGCCAATAGATACTCCACCAGTCAACCAGCCAAGCAAAATAGGATCGAATCTGAGTATTTTCGAGAAATACGATTTGATCAAGAAAAAGAATCAGATGCTAACCAGCAGCACATATGCTTAGTTCTAGAAGAAAACGTCAACTGCACAACATAGACTGCTATCGGCATTCGACACTGAGAAGGGAAGAATGCACATGGAATTTCTCCAAGCACAGGTACCAAACCCAAATGTAATCACCGATTACAAAAGGGAAACATTTAAATTCTAGACTAAGGATGTGCATCCAGTTGATCAAATGGATCTGCAAGGAAAACTAGAGAAACGGTTTTCTCCACGTTGGCACATGCTTCCACTGCTGCCTCCAAATTACAAATGTCTCTGAATAATGTCCAGACGCAGTTCAAGTTGGAAAAAATAGCATCCTTTGCCAAGGATAACAGGATTAAGACATTGGAGGAACTGGTCCTCAAGATCGGATATGATCCCTCGAATGTGAAATTAGTCGAGGAGATGATCAAAAAGAAAAATGTAGACATAACATCTCTGAGGAAAAAATTGAAATTGCCTCCAACAGAAGATTCACAGGCAAAGGAAATAGTGGAGACAAAAGGGGAGAAAGATGAGATGCTCAAGCTCATCATGGAGCAGAATGCACAATTGAAGGAAATGGAAGCTAAATTGGAGAAACTAATGAAAGAGAAAGAGAAATCAAATCCCATGGAAGTCATTCTATTGAGTGCAGTTCCACTCTTAGGAGTGAGCACAACGTCCCTAGAAAACATTCCATCGACAAATCCATTAACGTCTCTGGAAAAGACTGTTGAACTAGCTAAATCTATGGAAGAGATGAATCTGCAAGAAACAGATATTAGCAGTCTCAAAAAGGAGATTGAGAACCTCCAGGAACTCAAATCTTCTTACCAAACCAGCTACTCCAAGGAAAAACAAGTGTCAGACCAGCTCAAACAAGAGTTACAACAGCTTCGGAAGCAAACAGTAGCACACAAAACACTGGCCAAAGTCAAAGAAAGTGTCTGGACAAACATCACCAAGTCTACGAATGAAATATGGATAATGATACAAATTATGTTTGAGAAAAATGAATTTGTGCAAAGAAGTAAGCAATCCATCGAGAAGATTAGAGAAGAACTGGGAGAGATGCCCATCGAGGCTAATGAAATCATCAAATTCCTAAATTCTAAAACCAGAGAGGAGCTGGAAGATCTAAGAATTTAAGATAGAACAAAGACCATCCTTGAGGTCAAGAGAGTCCTGACCAAGAGAGGACCGATACTACAGCTAGAGGAAAAGGTTCAAGCTATGGACCTAGGAGTGCAAAGGTTTTTCAGCAAGATCGAGGCTCTACAGAAGAAGGGTCTTCCTGGTTTGAGGGTGATAAATGACAAATTGATGACGCTCCCTGATTACAAAAAGAGACTGGCCACTGTGGCTAAGGATAGTTCGAAATTTTCAGGAATACAAGGCAGTATCACTGGCAAGGCATTCCTAGATTCTCTACAGTTGGACATCAGCATATAGCATGAGATCCGGTACATCTTCATCATCAAGCCAACTTTTGTTAAGTACACAGAGATGGATGAAGTTTACCGAAGGTTACTCAAAGTTGTCATTCCCAGTCATCTTCGATGGGAAGAGCTTTGCAATCTAATTGAGTAGTCGATGAGTTGTCCAAGCCCAGTTAGCTATCCAGTCAGACGAGGTCATGTAGACCCCATAGCCCAATGGATGTGTAAAGCTCTCTCAACCAACCCAACGAAAACAAAAACAAACAAAAAAAACATATTTTATTCACCTAGCCTAATATTTTAAATTTGAAACATATCTAAATCATACAGAGAGATCCCTCTCTGAAGTTGGTAGGGCTAGATCCCAATTTCAAAGTGGTTGGATAAAGTTACCTCTCGTAGATTTCTTCTTTTCTGACAACCTCTAGGAAATTTATAGAACGTTAACACTTAGGACCATCGCTTGGTTTCTGCACCCATTGTAATCCCGCCACCTTGGCCTAATCACATGGCCTAAGTACAAATCTTCATTAACTCCATTTAAATAACCAACAGAGGTTTCCTAATACTATTTTTCACCCTTCATCTTGGCTCTATGAAATTTTCACATTCGTTACAGTCCTTCTCAGTAGCATAGCCAGTGTTTGGTGGAGTCGGGCTTGCTCTGGTAGAGGAAAGTATGGTGGACCACACCCATCGGACACTACCTTAAGCGAGGTAGGGACCTTCTGGTTTTGTATATCCGAACTCTCGGTATTATGAAAATTTTATTGTGTGCATTAGTCCCTTCGAAAAACTCCTAAAAGCATGATTGGCATGTCTTCTGTGCTCTGGTGTATAGTTTTGGGTATTGGCATTTCACCCAGCAATGTTTAGGGTTTTACTTTGGCTTCATGCTTGTATTTTGTATCGTTTTTCTAGGAACCCTTGAGCTCTGTGATGGATGTTTCCTTTGTGTCAAACCCTAAACATTACTGGGTGAAATTCCAACACCCAAAACTCTATACCAGACCACGGAAGACAAGCTAGTCACGCTTTTAGGATCTTTTTGAAGGGACTGGTACACACAGTAAAATTTTCATAATACCGAGAGTTTGGATATAAACAACTAGAAGTTCCTTATCTCGCTTAAGGTAGTGTCTAATGGGTTTGGTTTGCCATACTTTCCTTTACCAGAGTGAGCCCAACTCCACCAAACACTGGCTATGCTATCGAGAAGGGTTGTAACAAGGTTAACACTGTAATGAATGTGAAAATTTCACAGAGCCAAGATGAAGGGTGAAACAATAGTCTTAGGAAAACTTTGTAGGTTACTTCAATGGCGTTAATGAAGAGTTGTACTTAGGCCATGTGATTAGGGAAAGGTACCGGAATTACAATGGGTGCAGAAACCAAGCGATGGTCCCAAGGAAACGCGTTATAGGATTCCATAAATGCCTTTGGCAGGGTTCATTTAAACCATGACAGTTGTATCTATGCCAACCTCGCATCAGAATTATGGAAACTATGATCACAATTTGTTTTAGGTTATGGCTTATCCTTTTTCTTCCAGTTTAGTTATATTTCTACACTTACATCAGATCTATTAACCCTTGTGTCTGAGTTAGTTCTAATGAGAAAGGAAAATAACTAGGAACGAGCAACATGTACCAACCATTTAGTTACAGATTTTCTAAGTATTAACACTTTCACGTATTGAATGTCATGTTAGTAATAACTCGTTCAATAAATACTTGTCACATACGACCAAGGGATTTATTCATTACATTAGAACTAGGGTCGTTATATGCATTGATGTGTTTCCATATTATGTCTATAAATTGCACGACTAGAACGCATATTCTATGGTGAGTATATATATACATATATATTTTTTTAAGTAATTAAGTTGCATTCCACCTTCCTTGAGATTATGATTGAGATAGAGTCTTTCATTTACATTTGTTCAAGGATTTGGTAAGTGTAAATGGTGGAAAGAAAAATAAGTATTAAATCACCTTATAGTATAGTTAATACATGTATAAGAGGTATTGAAAGTGTTAAATAATTCTAATGACCCTAATTAAAAAACAATTATGGGTAAATTTGGGGTCCATTACATATAATCAGGAATTTGGCCATTGGCAGCCCTTGAAAATCAAGGATTCATAAAGCTGTAAAAATTCCCAAGGGAAAAAGACCTAGGCACAAGTTCTTTTGGCATATATAGAATATGGGAGGAGGCAGGACGTTTCCTAGTATGATGGGGGGAAATAAGATCACTTGATGTTATGAGCACTATTTTATGAGTGTGAGGTAAGGCGAAGTTTCTAAAAACTGAAGGACTATAGCTAAGGAGGAGTTATGGAATTCTCCCTCATGGATTCATGGTCAGGCTAGGGGGTGAACGGAGCAAGTAGATCGGATGTTCTAAGGTTGGGAGGAACTTGGTTGTTCCATTTGTTGTTCGAAAACTTTCTCAGATATGTCCATCTACTCTTTCTCTGATCGAATGTTATTTTGAATTAATGGATGATAGCATACATCTGTTTAATTCTGGATGATTTGTTCTGTTGATTAAATTACTGGTGGAATGGAATAAATTGTAGGATAAACCCTTACAGTTTAATTGTATGCATAGAGTAAAATTTATGTGTATCTTAGTTGTGAATGGAACTAAATTATGTAAATATATTGGAAGATGCATCTAAGTTAAAT
Organism: Picea engelmannii; assembly: GCA_009831015.1. Lineage (NCBI taxonomy): Eukaryota > Viridiplantae > Streptophyta > Pinopsida > Pinales > Pinaceae > Picea > Picea engelmannii. The sequence goes on from ML805601.1 coordinate 134,437, forward strand.
GGAATCAGTATTGTATTACTTCTAACATCACAGACATGGGATTATGTATGTATAGGTAATCAACTGAAGGGATAATAGTTAGACTATACAAATGCTAAATGAAGTTATGGAAGTGAACTGGAGATTTAAATATAAATATATGCCTATATTGTTGTAGATAAATACGCAGAACTGTATTAATTAATCAAGAGTATCGAATAGTCCAATTGCCCAAATGGGACTTAATATGAATATACATAATATGTATATTCATAATAATATACATAATATATATATATATATATATATATATATAGTTTTTACAGGATTTCAAAACTACTCAACATCTAATTTATTCATACAACAATATTTTCAAGGTTGTTTGTACAGGATTTCAGAACTACTCAACATCTAATTTATTCACACAACAATATTTTCAAGTCTTGGACAAAGGAGAAATTCAAGCAAATCTTCCATTCTTAAGACTATGCAAATGACAATGTACAGTTCAGTTATTTCATAGTAAACCATAAAGGAAGTTTATGTTTTAATTTATACAAATTCATAGTGCAGAGATTGTTTAGAGTTAACCACAGTATTTGTATGGATGAAAGGACATCTGTACATTCTATTAATAAAAATAATAGAAGATCTATATATCCACAGGCTTGGAGAAAATAGCTACAGTCATGTTTCATTACAATAGCGCAAGAGTAAAAGTATTGTAAGTCAAATACCTAAACTTATTACATGTTCCATAGACAGTCAAATATTCAAAAGTGTCTTCGACTCTACGCAATACTGTGTTTATAAATCTCAAATAGTGAAATCTCATTTCATTATGGGTTTCCCCTATGTCTTTTATTTAATATACAATTAACCTATTGTTACAGGAGTCTAGTATAAATTCCACGATAACTGTATTCTAGAACAGAACTGTTTCATTCGATAGAACCTGAGATAATAATTTTTTGAGAGCGTTGTAAAATGGACCCCAAGTACCTTTTACACAAGATGATATCCTAGAATCTGAAGACTTCGAATGCACGCAAATCCTGTAAGGAGACCAAGGAATATGTAATTAGTATTTAGTTGGAATCAAACATAATTTCGAATACTGAATATAGAATAACTTATTAGGGTAAAATGTTTACAAAAGAGACAACGCAGATGAAAATGCAGACTGCACTTAGCTTGCGGTTCTGGGAGAAAATGTCGTCTTCCCTCCTTGGATCCATGAGAAAATATTCCACAGACCCGAAGGGGTGGAGTGAGCTAAAGATTGCCTGATGGGTACCCTCGTAGTTAAACAGGGGTCCCATCATTAGATTATAGTAATCCAACTTTAATCAATCATTTCAGAAAGAGAGTGAATATTTAAGCATCCTAAAAGCAAGAATAATAATAAATATTGAACAGTATAAAATGTGACCTACAGGGTTGCCCAATTGGCCAAAGAATAAGGTTACGAGTTTATCCTCATAGTTAACCAAAACCATCTTGGAAATAAATAAAATGAAATCGCGAATAGAGTCCTGAACAAATTAGAGTTTCTTTCATTGATGAGATTTAAATAAAATAAAATAGTTAAGACATCCAAATCTGTAGGACAACAGACGAGGCCAATTCCTCGGTCATGTCCTAGAGCTCCGAAATAAAGATACACGACAGGAGACATAAATTATAGTCATACTAGTATAAATGCATTATAGAATAAGTAAAATAACTTTTGTTAAGACCATACTTACAGATTTGGAGACAAATTCATTTAAGCATGTCAGGAGTAAGGTGTTCACACAATTAACTGTACCGTGGAGAATTGTCTCATGATTTTTTTAACCCTTTTACCATGCAATTGTTTGGAACATGATGAGCATATTACAGGCCGAGTGTTACTGGAATATACTCAAGAAATAAGAAACTATGTGCTTACAGTGGGCAGGGTTACAAAAGAAACGTGTTGTACCAACTCTAAAATGAATCAGAACCTTAGCAAGCACCGGGATATGTACCCTCGGGAAATTAACAGATCGAAGACTTCATTTAACAAAATGCAGAGCTACATGATATCTTTGTAACTGCAATTGAAAAACTCAAAGACACAAAAATCATAAGGGAAACGCTCTTCCACACAGTTGAAAAAACTAGTTCCTAACTAGGGTAGAAAACCCAAGAAAATCCACGAAGTATATAGTCAAAACCACAAACAAATAAGGAGCTATGCCGAAGCAACAAGATCTCTGAAGGGCTCCAATACATGACTATCATTTTATATTGGGCACGTAAATACTAATAACTCAGAGAAAGAAACAAAGACATAAAGTAAGTCGTCATTACACTTATGACTGAACTAGATAAGGGGACATTATCACTCCCTTTAACACTTTCATCCCAGAACCATCTATGGGTTTGACACAAAGGAAACGTCCATTGTAGAGCTCAAGGGTTCCTAGAGAAATGATATAGAAGATAAGAATGAAGACAAAGTAAAACCCTAACCACTACTGGGTAAAATGTCAATACCCAAAACTCTACACCAGACCACAAAAGACAGGCCAGTCGTGCTTTTAGGATTTTTTCGAAGGGACTAATGCACACATTAAAATTTTCATAATACCGAGAGTTCAGATATAAACAACCAGAAGTTCCTTACCTCACTTAAGGTAGTGTCTGATGGGTGTGGTCTGCCATACTTTCCTCTACCAGAGCGAGCCTGACTCCACCAAACGTTGGCTATGCTACTGAGAAGGATTGTAACAGGGTTAACACTGTAACGAATGTGTAAATTTCATAGAGCCAAGATGAAGGGTGAAACAATAGTCTTAGGAAACCTCTGTAGGTTAGTTCAATGGTGTTAATGAAGAGTTGTACTTAGTCCATTTGATTAGGGCAAGGTGGAGGGATTACAATGGGTGCAGAAACCAAGCGATGGTCCCAAGGAAGCGCATTATAGGATGCCATAAATGCCTTTGGCAGGGTTCATTTAAACCATGATAGTCATATCTATGCCAACCTCACATCAGAATTATGGCAACTATGATGATAGTTTTTTTTAGGTTATGGCTTAGCCTTTTTCTTCCAGTTTAGTTAGATTTATACACTTACATCAGATATGTTAACCCTTGTTCCAGGGTTAGTTCTAATGAGAATGGAAAATAACCAGGAACGAGCAACATGTACCAACCGTTTAGTTACATATTTTCTAAGTCTTAACACTTTCACGTAATGAATATCATGTTAGTAATAACTCATTCAATAAATACCTGTCACATACGACCCAGGGATTTATTCATTACATTAGAACTAGGGTCATTATATGCATTGATGTGTTTCCATGGTATGTCTATAAATTTTGTGACTAGAATGCATATTCTATGGTGAGTATATATATACATATATATGTGTTTATGTAATTAAGTTGCATTCCACCTTCCTTGAGATTAGGATTGAGATAGAGTCTTTCATTTACATTTGTTCAAGGATTTGGTAAGTTTAAATGGTGGAAAGAAAAAGAAGTATTAAATCACCTTATAGTATAGTTAAGACATGTCTGAGAGGTATTGGAAGCATTAAATAATTCTAATGACCGTAATTAAAAAAAATTATATGGGTAAATTTGGGGTCCATTACAAACTTCATCTGTGCTTGAACTGTCAGTGCCTTTTGTTGTGTCTCTTGTAGTTGCACTTCTAACTTCCTAAGATTTGGGTATTCCATGAGGCATTTGTAGGTTTTTTCACTTCTGTTGCTTAGATTCTTGCATTCTGAGGCGAGGACTTTGATTCTTTCCACTGTGCTCTTAGCGGCTTCCTCCCTCTAATCATGCACTTCCTGCATAGTGCTTGGTACTGCTTGAAGCTCCAACTATGTTACCCTTTCTTGAAGTTGTTGGATGGCCTCAGTGAGCTTCGTCACTTGGACCTCAAATGCCTCTTGTTCCTCCTATGCCAAGCCTAACACAGAACGAAGTGTTATGCTCACTACTTCCTTGACTACAGTCTACTCTGTGAGTAGTTGGTCCTTTTCCCTTTGTATCTTCGCCTTGTCTTCCTCGAGAATCACTCGGAACTCATCCTTCTCATTTTCATAAGAGGTCACACAGTACCATGCAACTCGTAGTTTCTCCAAGATTTATTCTTTCTCTTTCTTCAGGGATTTTTTGGATTGTTTTTTTTCTTCTTAGACTCGATGAAGTTGAGCCTTTGTTGCATCTGTGAATCTATGAAGTTGGGCTGGGTCATCCCCCAACTCTATTGTCTTCGATGAGGAGGACGCAGTACCTACTGCGCAGCTAACTTGAATAGATCGTTGCATCTCCTTCATCTCCTTCTCAACTCTTACATACAGCTCTTCTTTCTTCGTGCCATATCTTTGTAATAGGTCCTCAGACGCATCCTCCATTACTTCGTAGACTAGACTAATGTCATCCTCTATGATCATAGCCTCTAGCTGGGGCTTACTTGCGAGGGTGTTCTTTCTTGCTGAGGGTTTTTGCGGAGAACCCTTCCTCTTCTTCGATGTTTTTGTCTCAATAAGGGGGTCCTTCAGTGGTATAGATTTGCCTTCTCCTTTTTTTTGTCCTTATTCCCCTCCCACTTCTTAATTTATTTCATCTCCTCCTCCTCATGCGAGTGAGCCAGGTCTACTTTCTCCTGAGGTGTTGTCCTCCTCATCAGTCTCTATGTCTTGGACATCCTCCTTTTTCTTCTTCTTCTTCATGTTGGTCTATCCAACATACTCAACCAGAGTGACCAAGGGGCTTCCGATGATGTCAAGGTCAGAGAGTTATGCATCATCGACCAGTGCAAGGAACTCTGTTGGCCATTCCTTCGTGATCTCCTCCATATCTTCATCAGTCATCTTATAGTAGGACTCTAATTTCTCCTTTCTCTCATCCTTGTGCGCAATGATATAAATGAAATGTCTATCTTCATGGAACTTAGCTAATGGTATGTACTAGTGCAATGTTCGTGGAGTCATGCGAGGGAACGATTCTATGGCAACCTTCAGCTATTGATAGTAGGCATGGAACACTGCATTCGATTGCCACTACTTTGACATGTTGTTCATGTACCATAGAGTGGAGAACTTCATGGCCAATGGCTCCAAAGTTTCTATCTCCGGGAAGGCATCTTCTTCTGGCATTTTCCATGCGAAAAATATGATCAACACTAGCAACCAGCTGAAATGGAACTCGTATCCTTGATCCTGCACTTTGTGGTAGTATTTCTTGATCTCGTTGACGAGGTAGCTCACCCAATTCATTTGCATCCCCTCCATGCAGTTCCCTGTGAGGTCCACCACGAACTCGGAGACCTGTGTGGGGTGGTTCTTTCTGATGAGTTGGCCAGCTATAAGTTGGCAACCAAGGCACATTGCACCATCCTGGATAGAGGATACCCTGTAGCCTCACTTTCCCTTCTCAACTTCGTCATATTCCTCCTTTATGTGTTGTGCCAGGGAGCGATCTGAAGTCTTCCCTAGGTAGAACTATTAAGTTTCAAGACCCTGCATGCTCAGTCCTGTGATCATGTGGATCAGCGTCAGATCCACAGTAATGCACCTGTCAAGCCATAGATATCCTCTGTGATAGCACGACAAGAAGAGTTTAACGCAAGCGTTAACCTCTTGATTTCGTCCAAAGTGACGGATATTCATCATGTTGAGTATCGTAGACTTCATAAGCTCCTTAATCCACGGTTGGGAAACTATGCAGGGATTCTTCCCATTCGTCTTCATCAAATATCTATGAGGTGTGAGCATTCTTAGTTCTTTATGTCACCGAGATTGAAATCATTGTTCTTCAATGTTGGGATATGTCCCAACTGGATTCCTTCTATGCATATCCCCTTCGATATGGATGCGGTGATCAATGTATACTCGAACTCCCATGGAATTTTGTCACAATTAATTGCTCCATCTAAACACGAGATGTAATCAGGTAAGATCGACGGGATATGCTTTGCGTTAGCCAGATCATCATGATTCTTACTTCAATTCTCAGTAGCAGGGTTAGTACGTTTCAAGCGACATCCAGTCAAAGGGGAAGCCTACATTCCCTTGTTCAATGATGCCTGTACTCCCTCGAACATAGCTTTATCATATATAAACTTCTTCAGAACTTCTTCAACAAATTTCTCTATCTCGGTACGCTCAATCGATATTCTCACTATTAACAAATAAATCGGGGTAGGTGAATGGATAGCAGGGTAAAAATAGATGGTGAGGTCTGATAACATAGTTTGACACACAAAATCACTTCATTTCCTGTCTCGGATAATCACGGGTAGCAAAAAGTGGTCCCAGCGCAGCATCCAACGGGTTAAATAAGCAAGTGTCGTAACGGATTCCTCCAACGGATAGGAATGCCTCAATAAATATGAATCAATCCATTATGGCATGGCCTCAACATCTCGAACATGGTCTAGTCACCCATAAATGTGTTTCTTAATCGTTAAGAGCATCATTCTGACGGTCAGGGCACCTCAACCGATCATATAGCTTCACCGAGGCGAAGTCTCGTTCTGCACGGTTCTAGAAGGGAATCTTCTAGAAAATGAGTGTGTGTGTTGGAACCAAGGGTCACTGAAAGGAAGCTTGTGACATCAAGGCGATCAGGTTGTATCTTCTACTTTCAATTAATATGATACAGCGGCATGTCCCTTTCCCATAAATTCATTCTTACTTTATTGTGTAATTCCTTGATAATATGCATAAGTTGACATTGAATACATTGTGCTATATTTACTTTGGTTGGTTTGTGTTTTCTTGGACTTGACCTCACGAGAGCACCAAAGCGAAGTGGGAGAAATATAAACTTAAGGAAGCGATGTAAAGGTATGTCACTTGCTCCTCCTTACTAGCAAATTCAATGATTGCAACTTAGGGAAAGAGTCATGTCCTGTCCTGTTTTGTTCTAGATCCAGGTGGATCTAGGGAGATCTGTTAGTGTCCACACCTACCGATTAGTCTGATAATAAAATTGGAGACTCCATTGGGGATGCAACCCATTTTTGGTGGTTTTTGGTGTTTTTCCTTGGCCATTTGCTCTTGCCTTACCTTTTTTCATTTCTATCAATCTCTAAGTCTTCAGGGAACCAATTTTGTTATCAGACTAATCGGTAGGTGCGGACACTAACAGACCTCCCTAGATCCACCTAGATCTAGAACAAAATAGGATAGGACATGACTCTTTCCCTAAGTTGCAATCATTGAATTTTCTAGTAAGGAGGAACAAGTGACATACCTTTACATCGCTTCCTTAAGTCTTTGTTGTTCTCGCTTCGCTCTGGTGCTCTTGTGAGGTCAAGTCCAAGACAACACAAACCAACCAAAGTAAATATATACAATGTATTCAACATCAACTTATGCATATGATCAAGGAATTACACAATAAAGTAAGAATGACTTTATGGGAAAGGGACATGCCGCTGTATCATATTAATTGAAAGTAGAAGATACAACTTGATCACCTTGATGTCGCAAGCTTCCTTTCAGTGACCCTTGGTTCCAACACACACACTTGCTCTGTACTTGCATGAAGAAGATCCAATTCCTCTTGATAGACCAGCTAGAGTCTCCAAGCTTGTGTCTAAGCAGGGTTCTTCACACAATTCCTTCACCAATTCTTCAATCAATCTTGCTTAACCTTTTCCATGAGAAACCTTTCAATATATAGCAGAAGGAGAGATGGTTACATGGATGAGGATGATCCCATCAAATCTGAGAATTCAGTAAAATGACAACCATACGAATGCCAACTCATTTTCTAGAAGATTCCCTTCTAGAACCCTCAAGACCTCTTCTCTTTTCCAAGCTTGAAAATAGGTTCGCACCCTATGTATGGAGAAAACTGCGAGAAGTTCGCACCCTAGATGAAGGTGGCCTATGAGAATGAGGCATTCTCGCACCCTAGGCCATATGCAGCCTACGAACTAACTTTGAAAATGTGTTTTTGGAAGGAGAGAAGATCCACTTTTATCAGGAAAAAAGTCCTTGTTGGGAGCCTGAAAGAACCATTGTTAATACATCACCAGGATGAAAAAAATCATGTGTAATAAAATTCCCCCCAAAGTATGAGGCCGGAATCAATGACAACCGAAATACTTTGTAAACTACATGTGTGTGTCGGAAACCAGGAGTGCACCTAATCGGAAACCTGCAAACAACCAAGCATCTGTAGAATATAATACCAGTTATGAGGTAGGCATCCCCATACTCAGATCACAAACGGATGAGCTTACATCAACAAGCATATGTTATCCTCCTCAATCTTGTGTAAAAATAAAGAGGTACTCGCCAGAAATGGTTGGAGAAAATTTGGGAAAGGGATGTGTTTTCGTATTCATATTATTGGCAGTAAGTGTCGATTTTGAACATGACACCCCCTGTTCATTATCTGAAGCTGGTTTGGGAAATCCATTTGTCTCTCATTATACTTGTTACAAGTCCATATCCTGAGTCATCTCTGAGTCAGTGCTACAAAATCATTTGTCATGTCATTCATATGTTCAAGAGAAGTTCATCTGAAACCTCTATTGAGTCGGCCATCTGCAGTTGTCCATTCTTACCAAGTCGGCCTTCCCTGTGTCCATGTCCATCTATATTCATACTATGTTTCATCTTCAAACTCTATTACTTATTTCATTTCATTGATGAGGGATACATCAAGGCCCTCCTGTGATGAGTCTTGTTTGTCAACTTCAACTCATTATCCAGAAACAAGACTTAGAAATTATTTGGTACCTTGGAACTTGCTTGCCTCAATGGCAGGTTTTCTCACTTCCGACTATGGGTTTGTTGGCAAATATTGAACAAGGAACGAATGCGTGTTGATGGTTGTTGTCATTGATGGCAACAACGGAGATGGAAAGATATGAAGGATAAAACCCCTTGGGGATTCGGACGTAAAAGCTCAGGAGGAACAGCATTGAAGAAAACGCGCGCAGCAAGAGTTTACAGAGAAGAAGGAAGACAGAGATCCAGTGACCGTTAGATCCCATCCAAATTTCCCGAAAGGCCGACAACCGTCAGATCTGCAGAAGTTGCGAGGGAGATAAGCCATCGGAGATTCGGGGATCGGGATTTCAATATGCAAAGTTCACTCGACAACGAAAACCCCGAAATCGTGATATGCGATTTCGTGATTTGATCGCAACTGTTAAAATCAAGCTTGAGATATGGACCGTTGATTTTTCTCATCGGAGAATCAAGAATCGGAGTTTCACGAGTCTCGTGAACAATGACAACGAAAACCTCGAAATCGCGATATGCGATTTCGCTGTTTGATCGCAGCCGTTAAATCAAGAAGATATTGGGACCATCCACTTGTACACAGGAGGCTTCATCAGAGTTTCGGGGATCGGGGTTTCAATATGCAAAGAATACAATGCATCGAAAATCCCAATTTCGCGATATGTGAAATCCCGACTGAATCTACACCGTCAGATCAACATGCGATCTAGACCGTTGATCCAACTCATGACGGTAGACCACGTCACCCAGGGACACGTGGCACAACCAGGGAATGACAGGTGTCAGGCAGATCTAACACTTCAGGCACATGCAATTCATGAATCAGAGTGACACGTGTTAGGATCTAACACGTGTCAAACCACGTGTGACATCAGCAGAGGCATCGGCGATCGGGACTTTGATATGTCAAGAACAGATTGCAACAGAAACTCCGAAATCGCGATATGCAATTTTGCGATGTAATCTGAGCCGTCGAGCTAGAAGTGATCTGGACCGTTGAATCTCTGCATGGAGTATTGGGGATCGGGAATCGGCACTTTGCAATGTCAAAATCTCTTGACAACGAGAAACCCGAAATCGCGATGTGTGATTTCGCGATTCAATCATAACCGTTGAATCCAAAATGCATCTGGATCGTTGATTCCCCTCATCGGAGTTTCGGGGATCGGGATTTCATAATGCAAAGAACAGTGAACATGAAGAACGTTGAAATCCCGATAGAGAGACATAAGGTTGTGGTCACGAAGTGAAGGTCACGTTGACTGGGAGTTAAGCTCAGAAGGGCTAGTGTATGAAAGGAGCCATCGGGAATCGGAGAATCGCGAGTCCGAAGGACTTGTGATTTCTGACATCACAAAGGCCGAAATCGCGATGAGTGAAATCCCGATTTGATCTTAATCGTTGGATCAAGTATTGATCGGAGGGTTGTTGTTCTTCCACACATGTTAACGCTTCAGTTATGAATCCGTTAAGAGAAACGGACTGATTATGACAAATCGGTTAGCGTTTCAGTTGCCAAGACAGATGTCCTCGGATTTCCCATTGGAAGTGGAAGTGGAATCGTTAAGGAAATGTGTATAAAAGAAAATGAGCGAGACTGAATTGGGTTGGCTGTTCTGAATGGAAAAAGAACGAAACAGTTAGAAAGGAGAAAGGAGAATATGATGAGCATGAAATTTAATGACAGGCAGAGGAGAAGAAGAACAGAATGACAAAAGAATGTGATGCAGAAGCAGACTTGTGAAGGAATAGAAGCAGAGCAGAATGATAGAGCAAGCAGAAGAAGAGCAGAATGATAGAAAAATGCGATGTAGAGGAGACTTGCTGGGTGGACAGAGAAAGAGAACAATTACAGAACAGACAAAGAATGGTAAGAAGTGATTTATACGCATAAGTTGTCTGTGTATTCACTATTTGATATTTAAGGGTGGTTGGGAGGTGCTCGGGAGGACTGTTGTCCTCAGAGGTTCAAGTGGGAGCTTGAACACAGGAAGTTGTAGCTTCCATTTGGTTGTGGCCAGAGAAACCAGGGTGGCAGGGTGGTGCTAGGGAGAACAGGTGTTCTCTGTTATGCAGGTTGGAGCCTGTGTAACTGGAAGTTGGTGCTTCCATCCAGTTGGTGCTGGAACTTTCAGGAAGTTGGTGCTTCCA
>ML805601.1:153435-184903 GCA_009831015.1 Picea engelmannii
TGCTCAATTGTAAATGATGTACAGAACTGAAAAAGACTGCCTATCATTTCGAAGAAGAAGAGGTTTTCTCCCTTTATGGGTTTCCTCGTGAAAATCTGTCTCTGTGTATACTTTATGTGTGACTGATGGTCTTTATTTTTACTTTTCATATACTGTATATTGTTGATGACCACATTAAGAGAGATTAACAATGTTTAATAAGTATAAAATTGTTTAATCTCACATACAACTGATTCACCCCCCCCCTCTCTCAGTTGTTTTAGTATTTTCAACAGGGTTTTCATCATTGACCCTTGATCGGGAGATTCCATTGAATGTTCGACCTCAGCTCATTTATTCACATTCATTGGATTGTACTAGTGTACCTTGGGAGTCATTGAAATTAATGGTGATTTCCCTCGCACTTGTTAATGGTTGCATCATTGACCGATAATCAAGTGGTTTCTACCATGTTCGACTTCGGCACATGTAATCACATGGTTAGATTCGTACTTTTAGGTGATGGGATTGAAGACCCTGGGTTTCATCATTTTTACCCAGGCTACGATGGAGTATGTATGATATGTTTCGACACATAGATCCACATTGTATGTCTCGTGGCTATGTCATTTTAATTTGAATCTTCTTCCATAGATCCACAGTGTATTCTTGGTGGCTATGCAATATTTTGACAGTGTGGATCCACAGTGTATGATTGGTGGCCATGACCCATGTTCATGATGTCATCTATTTGTGATCTGAGTATGGGGATGCCTACCTCAGAACTGGTATTATATTCTGCAGATGCTTGGTTGTTTGCAGGTTTCTGATTAGGTGCACTCCTAGTTTCTGACACACACACGTAGTTTACAAAGTATTTATCTATCACTGATTCTGGCCTCATACTTTGGGGGCATTCTGTTACACATGATTTTGGTCATCCTAGTGATGTATTAACAATGGTGCTTTCAGGCTCCCAACAAGGACTTTTTGCCTGAGAAAAGTGGATCTTCTCTCCTTCCAAAAACACATTTTTAAAGTGAGTTCGCAAGCTGCATATGGCCTAGGGTGCGAGAATTCCTCATTCTCGTAGGCCACCTTCATCTAGGGTGAGAAATTCTCGCAGTTTTCTCCATACATAGGGTGCAAATCTATTTTCAATCTTGGAAAAGAGAAGAGGTCTTGAGGGTTCTAGAAGGGAATCTTCTAGAAAATGAGTTGGCATTTGTATGGTTGTCATTTTACTGACTTCTCATATTTGATGGGATCATCCTCATCCATGTAACCATCTCTCCTTCTCCTATATATTGAAAGGTTTCTCATGGAAAAGGTTAAGAAAGATTGATTAAAGAATTGATCAAGGAATTGTGTGAAGAACTCTGCTTAGACAGAAGCTTAGAGACTCTAGCTGGTCTATCAAGAGGAATTGGATCTTCTTCATGCAAGTACAGAGCAAGTGTGTGTGTTGGAACCAAGGGTCACTGAAAGGAAGCTGGCGACATCAAGGCGATCAAGTTGTATCTTCTACTTTCAATTAATATGATACAGCGGCATGTCCCTTTCCCATAAAGTCATTCTTACTTTATTGTGTAATTCCTTGATCATATGCATAAGTTGATGTTGAATACATTGTTCTATATTTACTTTGGTTGGTTTGTGTTGTCTTGGACTTGACCTCATGAGAACACCGGAGTGAAGCGGGAACAACAAAGACTTAAGGAAGCGATGTAAAGGTATGTCACTTGTTCCTCCTTACTAGCAAATTCAATGATTGCAACTTAGGGAAAGAGTCATGTCCTGTCCTATTTTGTTCTAGATCCAGGTGGATCTAGGGAGATCTGTTAGTGTCTGCACCTATCGATTAGTCTGATAACACCTAAATTCATGCTTTTGAAACAAAAAATTCCACTTAACTTACTCTATCCAAGCACAAATCTTTACCTCTTTCAATATCCTACCTCTTTTTCTTCAGATCGGGTCTCTTCTTAGCACAGAGTTTCACAATTCAACTAGAGTACTATGCACTACAGAAGCAGATCTACGCACAAAGCTTCTCTTTTCTTTCAATTCCTGGCAATCACAGTTTCAGGTGCTGGAAATGGAACCATTTGTTGGCACAGGGGTAGACCCAGGGTTCAATGCTTCAACAGTGCACCAACAAAACCCTAACTACCAGCCCTTTCGGCAACACCTGCGAAGCAGGCGAAGTCTCACCCAAGGTAGAGGCAGGGGGGTTACACGACTCAAGTGTTTGTAACCAAGCTAGGACACATATCTGTGATAATAACACTTTGCAAATTACTTAGGAGAAACACACAATAATTCATTACCTTTATTCACATCACAGATCAAACCCTAAGTATAGATTAACACAGTAACAATGACAAAATACACATCGCACTTAGCATCATAAATCAAATCTAAAAACACTCAACGTATACAAAGCACTAAGCATTCTTAGATCTATCTATCATTCATAATAATCAATGCACTAAACATATCTACAACATAAATATCACAGCACAAAGAAAACCATCAACACATGATATACATGTTTCACCCTAGTGTGGGGCTACATCCACCACCTGGTTCTTCTTCTATTATTCTGCTTCAATCTATTACATTCATCTGCTCATGTGCACTAAGCCATAGAGCCAAGATTTGAACTGGATAGGTGATTTGCACACTAAGCACCAGATCCACCTTCCCAAAATTAGGTCAAGGCACATATCCAACTCCTCTATTACACACAAAGTCTTACATACATAGTCTATTTTACAAAGAAAATCAGAACTACTTGCCTCTTGCACTTAGCTACTTACATCGCTTTCTATCACTAAGCTTCCACACTTCGCTACTTATACATTACATTCCTTCCTATATATACGTTTACATCCCTTAAAAAAAGGCCTAATCATAGGTAAACCCATGGGCCGACATATGAAAACCCTAATACAAAAACCCTAATGAACCCCTTGTTGGGTCCACAAAATAAGTGAGATCCTATGATCTCAACTCCACCTAGGCGCTCCATCTTCAACCAACCTATCGAAGTCCAAAAGTGGTCAAACCTAACAATGTTTCCTAAAAACTTGGTTGAGGGCCAACATAATTGTTATATTTTAATTCGATAGGATAGCTCTAGAATAGTTGGAGGGAAGAGCTCGAAGAGCCCCTCTTGTATAAAGCCTTGTATTGTTGCCCAGAAGAGGTTGTTGTTGAACTGTTGAATCTATTGTAGATATTGATGTTAGGCTATTGAAATTGTTAGCACTCTAGTTATCCAGAGTTGTTTCCATTGTAGCTGAGAGTCGATAGCTACCGAGAGCAGTATATGAACACATGTATATTTCAGTTGAATGAATATAATAGAGGAACATTGCCCCAAATGCATGGTGTTGTTGTGTCTATCTGAATGAATGAATGGTATACTTTCTGTTATTTACAATTCTCTATTATTTCTTGTTCTTGTGTTTATGAATGCATTTACATGGTTGAATGTATGAATGTGTGAAGTTTTAAATAAGTTTCAATTGTTTCTCTTCTACGAGAAAGGGCAAGTGTGCATAGTGTCCGCAAGGAGTGCGTTGAGAGAGTTCATTTCGACTCATGAGCTCGGAAGAGATGATGTGAACCTTAGAGGTGCAAGGAGTGCATAACGTCCACAAGGTGTCCATGATAGAGTCCATTTCGACTCAGAAAATTCTAGAGAAACATATTGAAGGAATTTCATCTGCAAGGAGTGTATGACAAATCATTTTGACTCAAAAGTTCAGAAGGATAGCGGAAGTTGTTCACAGAGAATCCAAGTTGTGCAGGAGGACCTGTTGCAAGGAGTGCAAAGGTTGAAATTTGACTAAGTGTCGAAGGATTATTCTAAGAAATCAAAAGTTTGAGAAGAGAATAAGCTCAGGAGGAAGAATGGTGAGAAATCTTCAAAGGGAGGAGTCCCTTGAGGTTTCCCATAATCAGTAAATTGAGATCCATCCGGGAGGGACTGGGATCTTTCCAAACCGTTATATATGGGGAGAGTTGCATGGAGAATTGATCGAGAGGTGTTTCGGCATTTCAGAGTTCAAATTACTTTGAAGTGATAGAGAGGTGGGATCGTCGAGGTCGCAAAGTCACGAGGCGAATATTAACCGTTGGCTACGAGGAGACACATGGCAATGGATTAGAGAATCTGGGAGTTAGAGGCTTGGAGGAAGTAAGTGTGGAGTAAGTGAAGTTTCACGACATCGCAAAACCTGAAGTACAACTAGACCGTCAGATCCAGGAAGACACATGGCAGAGACCCGTGAATTCAGAGAAAGTTGCTTCGGGAGGAAACAGAGGTGGAAGTCACAAATATCATCGGAGCCTGAAGAAGTGAAGAGATTGGCCCGAGATCCCAATTCGTGGTTACATTAGGGGATGAGTCTAGTGTGAAACTAGTACCCATGAATCGGTGTTTCCAAGTGCTAGAGAGGAGGGTTGCAAGCAGTCCAAACTTGTAGGTGACATCAAGGGGACCTATGTGTGAATTAATCTTTCAAGGTCTATTGAAGACCCGAAGAGATAATTCGGCTCAGGAGTTGAAGATCCAAGACCAGGAGGTTGTAGAATCCTTAGGAGGGAAGGGGGTTGTGCAGTCATTATTGTTGTATGTGGATGACATGTTCCTAACAGGAGATGAGAATCCCATCACTTAAAGTAAGAGGAAGCTTGCTACAGAGTTTGAGATGAAAGACCTGGGTATGATGCATTACTTCTTAGGTCTAGAGGTATGGAAAAGAATGAGTGATATTTTCCTTAACCAAGGAAAATATGTTGTAGAGATTCTAAAGAGATTCAGAATGATGGATTGTAAGGCCATGCCTACACTAATGGTGAAAAATACGAATTTATTGAGTGATACATCTTTAAATATAGTGGATGCCACCATGTATAGAAAAATGATTGGTTTGTTGATGTACTTAACAAACACGAGGCCAGATATATGTTTTGTGGTGAACACATTGATTCAATATATGGTGGATCCGATAGGTTTTCACTTGATTGTAGGAAAGCATGTGATGAGGTACCTAAAAGGTCCAATTGATTATGTACAAATATGATTCAGATCGTGAGATAATCCTGCAAGGATTTACTGATTCAAATCAGGCAGGTAGTGTTGTAGACTAGAAGAGTACATCTAGATTTTTCTTTAGTTTGGTATCAGCTATGATCACATGGTTTATTAGGAAGCATACTAGTGTGGCACTTAGTATGGATGAGGCAGAGTACAAAGAAGTGTGTTCAACTAGCAGCAAAACAATGTGTCTTTGGAATTTGCTTTCAAGATTGTTTGATCTCGAGTTACAGGTGACTTGTATCTGGTGTGACAACCATAGTTGTGTAAGGTTGTCAAAGAACCTAGTGTTTCATGAAAATTCCAAGGATGTCGAGATCAAGTACCAATACATTAGAGATACGGTACATAAGGGAGCAATGAAGCTCCAGTATGTCGCTACATATGAATAGATAGTAAACATGTTGACCAAGCCTCTATCGAGAGTGAAGTCTGTGTACTTCAGAGACAAGCTTGGTGTGGTCCAAAAGGAATTACCTAGTAAGAGGGAGTGATGAGTTACAGTTGTGATTCCAGGGCAACAGCATCAGCATGTGGCAGTAGCAGTAGGTAGTCATTCATGGGCACATTACTAACTGTGGAACCAGTCAGCATGACCTCGCACAAGGTCAGCAAATGTCAAGCCCTTGGGGCTAGAAAGTTACCTATATTTTCAAGCTGGTGGGCCAACCTGTGTGGTTGGAGGTGTTTCCTATCCTTGGGATAGATGAGTAGTGTTTAAGCACTATATCACCTAATCTGTGTGATTAGATTCCTGGTCATTGTGGATCGATTGCCTAGCATGCCAACCAGAGGTTACTAGTTCTTTATGAGCTAGATGTCAGATTCTATGTGAGTTAACGAGTTACTAGTTCTTTATGAACTAGATGTCATATTATGTGTGATCTTGTGAGTTACTATTTCTTTATGAACTAGATGTTATATTTTGTGTGAGCTGGCATGTTACTAGTTCTTTATAAACTAGATGTCAGATTTTGTGTGAGATGGTGAGTTACTAGTTCTTTATGAACTAGATGCTAGATTATGTGTGAGTTGGAAAGTTAAAGCCCCGTGATGACATAAATCCCAGAAGAATGATGAGACCCTAGATGCTGACGTGGTATATATTCATGGAAATTCAACAAGTCAATGATCAAGTGTATAGAAGTGCAGAAGTAGTCATGACGATCATGCCAAAATAATACCTTCCTTGCTAAGAGGGAGTGTTGAAGTTTGAGTAGCTTTGGAAGATATTCTTATTGTATCAATATTGTATTAGACCAATACAAAACCCTAAATAATAATATTATTTTATATTTGTAAAGTCGGCCCTATTGTGCGTTTGTAAAAGTTGTCCCTATTGTGCCTTGGAAAAATTCAATTGTAAAATACAAAGGGTAAAGTGTAAAAGTTGGACCTCACCTATTTTTGTGTGGCTCAACTTGTATTTATAAGAGGCTAGGAGACTCACTTGAAAAACAAACAACACAATCTCTCTCACACAAGAAGAAGTGCACAAGTTTGAGGAGGAAACATAGCTACAGAGGAAAGGTGTTATGGTAAAGGTTTTGGTTATCTATTGGAGAACTATCTTGATCTAGTGGTGTGCTACCCTATCTTGGTTATGGTTTCTGGTCTATATTCTAATTATCTTTTGTTTGGTGATATCTCTCTTGAGAGAGACAGTGTACTTGTTGATGAATCTATATTGAAGAATCTTTGTTGGGTTTTCTCCCCCACGAGGGTTTCCCAGGAGAAAAATTTCATATATTGTGGATGTCTTTCTTTCAATGATCCATATGCATGCAGTTATTTTTCTAATAGTTTAAATTTAAATAATATGGAATACACTTATCTACTTAAGATAAATTTCAACACAAACCACCTAAAATAAATACCATAACTAGTAAATTAACTTGGTAGCTTTCTAGCAAATTTCGACAGTTAGAACATGGGAAAATTTAGAAAGTATGAAGTGATTTTATGCAGCCCTAATGGGTGTAGCTTTAAGATATTATAGAAGCAATATATCCTTGGATAAACAAGATTCCCTAGTGGCCTTGACAAGATTTTAACATGCAAGAAAGATTCCGACTCAAACAATTTCAATATCTTGTAATTTTGTGTATCCCAATGCAATGGTTTTATTTCTCCAATGCAAGATATTAGTGACTTTAACTATTGGGTTATGGAGTCTTTAAAATGAAAGAGCTAGTTTTTCTACTTCCTTGGGGGTGTAAGCCTGTTTACTCCCCATGGAAAGAAAAACTAGCTAGGGAAAAACCTAGGAGGGTGTAAACCCTTTTACTTTTCCTAGTATTCCCTTATGCAACAAATTATTCCAAGACAATTTTGATGGGATTAGTGGGGTTTATTCCCTTATAATCCCAAAAATATTATCCAATTAACCTTGTGACCAAGAAAATAATCAACAACATGAAATATTCCTTACCTATTCCAAGCATTAACAAGATAAACTCCTTTTAACCAAGAAAATCCACCATAAAAGTAAGAAATATCCTCCAAGAAAGATAGTGCCTTACTTATTCATCCAATAGCCAATTTTTTTCTTCAATTATTCCTCCATCAAATATTTAAAATGAAACACCATTAACCATAACCATAATACTATGAAAATGTGTATTTATATTACAATCAACATTGAAAATATTCAATCAATTTTGGGATTTAATATTTGAATCCTTGCAAATACCATATATAATTTTGAATCCTCACAAAATTGTCAATGCCATCAAACTCTACAAGTGCTTTTGTATTATGTTTCCTGTATTTCCTGATTGGATGTGGAACTTGAATAGGTGGAGGTGTTGACCAAATTTGAATCAATATGGGATGTGTTATCTTGAGACTGCCTCAATAATCCATTGGTGTCCTACCATACATTGATCAGTTAATTCAATTAGACATTTCATCATGCAAAAAAATAATTTATCAAAATAACATATGCCAACTAATCCCTATACAAGTATTTTATGAATGTATAATGTGTTTTCCATCTCCTAGGGGGGTTTCTTACCAACATGCACTTTAGAATCTCTAGTCGACTTGGAAACTAAACCCCATATACCACTCATAACATCTCATTTGTTGGAACCCTTCACCCATTCTAGTTATGGTTGCAAGCCACTTATAAGATAATGAAATATTGATCCAACACTTTGTAAATCGATTGAATACAAGAAACCACTTTTAGTAATTAACCTTTATATGTCATAGTATTGTGATGCTTCTATTTTCTATTCAATCACAATAGTGCATGCCAATCTCTCACCCAAATTTAATTATCCATTAAAAAAATTTCTTGTAGAGCAAAACAAATTTATTTAAAAGAAAACTTGCTACACCTATCTTCACAAAAATCATTCAATGAAAATGATGACCCCACATTTTTCCTACTTTATACTTGCTTCAAACCTCTTTTGCATATGAAAAACATGGATTTTGTATCTCTATCATCCCTTTTGGACTTTTCATCACATTCCTTTCATCATTTTTCTATGGGGTACAAATGAGGTCAAAGGTGTAATCCAGTCCTTCATTCGGCATCGCTAATTTACATATCAAGCAAATATGGACTTAATATGGAACTTGGAGTGCAGTGAGGTTGTTGATTAGCATATCCACAGGCCTTCTTTGGCAAACATCGAATGTGGGTTTTTTGTCTATTAGAACCATCTTGTTATGGGTCCTATCATGATTTTGTTTGAGCAGTTGAATTCGCCCCTAAATTTGAGGCTATGGATGTTAATGAAGATGTTGTATGTTGTCGTCTCATTGATGAGGGTTAACATTTTTTTTTTAGAAGAATGTCAACCCTTTCAGTGGTCGACATCTCGGCTGTAATGAAACTTTATATATATGAGGCCACTAAAAATGATGGGGAGAGAGATGATTGTTGTACTTTGTTAAAACTCATCATTGTTATGAATTCTTGGTTTTGATACAGACTACTGTATTCAATGTGTTAAAAGTGTGACTGTCTTGTGAGTTGGATTACCACAAATACTCGGGGAGGGGCACCAGTAGTCTGTGTGTTTGATTGTATATTCATATTTATATATATTTTCTCTTTTGCAAGCGAATCACTTAAACTGTGTTTCAGTCATATATATATACTTTTTTTTATCACTTAACTGTGTTGTAAATATATATACTCTCCTTTGATTACTTAGATTGTGTTTCAAGTATGTATATCCCTTTTGCATGTTGATTACTCAAATTGTGCATACTAATTAAAAGGTTGTTCATAATCTAGTTAGACTGTTATTGTGAATATCATAGAATCACTTAAGCTAACCCCTGCAGGATTGTGTAAACTAGTCTATCTCTATTGAAGCATTTTCAAGTTCAAGTGTGACATCATAATTTCCAACTCTAAGTTCTTTTTGAGTAATTATTGTATAGATCTAAATTAGTTTAAAGAGCATGTTTTCGATTGTGTTGACATTTATTCAATGGTGAAGTTTTTAGTGAATTTTTTTGTTTCTACTTTGCACTTATCTATAGAAATCAATATCGAATTTATTCCATTTGAAGTATCCATTATACTTAGGTGTCATCATGACATTATTCACCATTGCAGGTGATAGAAGATAATAAGAACCTCAATTTGTATTAGGTAAACAGAAATAGATTAGGAGAGTAGTTTTTGTCATATATTAGTGTGTAAGCTAGATAATGTTGTTTATTTTCTTTAATGTAGAAGTAATTGTGATTTCTTAACTTAGTCTTAAAAAAATATTCTAAAATAGAGTTAATTGCTTTCGAGAAAAGATAGTTTATTTCAGTTCCATAGTCATAGATTTCTTATAAATTTGAATCATTATAGTAGCTCCATATTTTTACTTTGTAAATTTGGAATAAATTTGCATTTTACTTTTCAAACAGATCTTAGTCTACTTGTAGTCTTTGTATCCTCTTTTGAAAACAAAATCGCAAATTGAATCATAGTGTGGATCCTTAGGATAGATTACTCTTTTTCTTATTCAATTCACTTTCCAGACCTCATTCTGGTACTAGGATTTAGTCATAGAATATAGTGGTAGGAATACATAAACAGTTATCTCATATTCTATCTTGACTCATATTGTGTTACAACTCAAAGTTTAGTTTCCCTGGTCGATAATTTAATCAAGGGAAATTAGGTATATAATTTACCCATCATTTTTTGGCATCGTTTCTGGGGAGTTGTCCAAAGGTAGAAAACAATTAGGAAGTAGATTGTTTCTAGTATGAACACTAGTGTTAGTTTGGTGGCGGGGGAACATTAAGACGATAGGTAAGAACTTGTGCATCTATTATAACAGGTTCTCCCAAATCCAATGGTAGTTTTCTTTTTGTTTTGTTTTCATGAACAAACCTAGGGATCCAAAGGGTAGATATGATTAAACCAATCGAATAATTCCAAACAAAGTTTCTTCTAACCTTTTTGGAGGAAGAAATACTCCACCTACAAACTCTGCAGAATGGTATCGGAAGATACGAGAAGGAGATAACTCAAACCAGAAAGATAAAGAAGTTTTAGTACAGACAAGAACTGAGGAAACCATAGAACAAAAAGTTGAGACGCCAACATTAGAAAGAGAGGAGGTAAAACCACTCGAACCTTCCAATTTTTCATCATCAAAACCAATCAAAACAAATTTTTCATTTTTACCACCATCGGGGGATTCAAGCTTTATAGATGTCATTGACCGTGAACTGGTGAATGCTCTCTTTGGAAGTTCAGAAAATTTAGTTGTGTCACAAGTTGAAACGACAACTTTGGCACTAGTAGTGTCAATAGGATTGAGCAAAGTCCCTGGAATCCAAATAGTAGATAATTTCTCTCGACGGAGAAATATCTCTCCTGAAAAAGAACGTTGGGACGCACCATTATTTCTAAGAACAAAACCTCTAAGGTATTCTCTTTTTGGGAATCAGATCAGTATGGATGAACATGAGGACCATAATAATGTGATAAATGGTGAGGGAGAAGAAGTAGGAAACCAAACATAAATCACTTTTGGGTTTCCAATTTTGGATACCATACAAAATGTTAATAGAAAAACATTCCACCTTCTTCACTTCCTACCTTTTATGGTAAGAATAGTGAGGATCAAAACACCTTCATGTTTGAGTTTGACATCTTGTGCATAAGTTATAACTACTTGAAAGATGCTCAAAAATTAAAACTATTCCCTGCCACTCTTAAAGATTATGCACTTAGATGGTTCATGGGATTAAAAGAATCTATCATCAGATCTTGGCAAGATATGAAGAGCGTATTCCTTAGGAAATACCAGGACTATTGCACACCTAAAGATTATCAGAATGACATCTTTAAAATTAAACAATTGGAAGACGAGAGTCTTGAATTTTACATGGAACGGTTCACCTATGTTTCACAAAAATCAAAATATAATGACCTTCCAGACGATGCAATAAGAACCCTTTTTCTTAAAGGAAAATTGGAAGAATATCTGGAAACACTTAATATCATGGCATCAGGAGATGTCTCCCATAAACCATTTGTTGAGATTTGTGAGATGTGTAGAAACTGCTCGAGAAGTAGGGATAAAACTGGAAAGGGTGTTCGATATCCCTATATTAGAAACTCAAAATGAGTTAGTTCTGGTGGTGTTGCAAGGATGGAAATAGGACACCTATTAGAAAACTTCAAAACTGACATTTTAAGTACAATAGGTTCCCAATTGGACACTTTATATATTAAGAGAAAGTAGGAGGAAGAGAACCATGTGATGAGCATATTTTGTCTGAAGTGCTAGAGGAAGCATCCTTTAAGGGAATTCCCATTAGACAACATTCCAGTATGTGGCCTCTATGTTGAAGATCATCCAACTGAAAAATTCCCATCACTTCTTGGTTTAAAATCCATCTATAAGAGTGGGGATCCCAGGGAAACTTCTTATGCACCTAGAAGGCCATGGCAGCCTAGGAGTCAGTGTATGTATCAAGATCCACCACCTCAAGTTCCACCTTATTATCAACAACCACAACAGTGGAACTTACCAAATTGGAAAAATTGGTTTCCAAAGTATGCTTCAATCCACCCTTGGCTACAGGGATGGAGGGGAGGACATACCCAGGAGACACTCAGATTCCAACTATTCCTATACCCACTCATCCTTATCCACAGTATCCACCAAATATTCAACAACTGTTGCCAAGTTTTGTCCCTCCACCTTTACCTCCTCTTCCATAACAACCTCAACAATTTCAGAATGCAAATTCCCCAAGACCAACACTATTACCAGCACAACCGGTACCTAACCCAAATAATAAACCAAATCAACCTCATAATAATGTTGAGTTGCAAACTTTTTTTACATATGTTATTTCTCTTGTTCCATTACATGAGATTCAACTAAGGTCGGGGAGAGTTTTGAATAAACATAAACCTTCAATAGTCATATGTGAGGAAAACGAAGATGAAACTCCCGACCAGTCAACGGATGACACTCAATGGGAAGACATTATTATTCCCAAAGATAAAGAAAAAAACCTTCCTCAAAGTGAATCATTGCAAACCACAAAAGTTCCTCCCTATCCAGAGAGATTAGCAATTGAAAAACCAATGGTTCAACCATAGTTTGATATTATAAATGAATTAAAGAATATGTGTCATAATTCCCTTCTTATAAGCAATAAAAGATATCTTGATCTATAGTAAGGTAATTAGGGAATTGTTCATCAAAAATCCAAGTAGAAAACAGAGAGATCCTCCAACGGTGCATTTGGTAGGACAATTTTTTGAATATGTATCAAAGCAACCTAGGGTCACAAAGTATGCAAATCCTGGGAATCCAATAGTAATGATAATCATTAATAAGACTCGCATTGGAAACACTCTTATAGACTTAGGGGTTTCCATTAATGTTATCACTGTCACTACCTTAGAATAATTACAATTGAAACACTTTCTTCAACCTAACCTATTCGACCTACCCTCTTCGACCTACCCCGACCATTTTGGAATTGGCAGATAGAACAAAAGTTATACCTATGGGGATATTGGATGATATCATAGTCACATTGGCATCATGGGAATATCTGGTAGACTTCCTAGTCATCCATTTAAAGGATCCTTCTAAAGAGCATCCCATTGTCTTCGGAAGACCGTGGTTATCTACTCTCAATGCATTTATAGGTTGTCGAGAAGGTGAAATGACTATCTCTAATGGACTTTCTACAAATAAACTTACTATATATCCACTAACCAAGCCTATTACAGAAAATTTATGGTGGCTAGAATTTCCATATGAGGACGAAAGATGGGAATAACCCATGTTTCCTAGTGATCACTCCAGGGTACTCTAGGAGAAAATGACAAAGAATGTGTTAAATCAACTCATCTCTTCAATAACATGCGTTGATTTTCCTCAGTCTTTCTCTCAATTTGATTATATGTTTGGCAAAGAATTTCAAGAACATTTGGATCCATCAACTCTTTCTTCAACATTTTGTGTATTTGTAATTGATGAAAATTTGGGATCCTATACCATACCTTATGAGATTATTCCTAGAAAATTATTGCATATCAATTCAGGACAAGATGTAGACCAACAAGAAAAACTAGTGAATGTCCTTAAGGACCAATCAAGAGCATTCATCTGGGAATATACCGATATGCGGGGTATACACCTTGATACATGTATTCATCATATTTATACCCAGGAATAAATAACACATGTTAGGAAACCCCAAAGAAGGATGAATCCATCACTAAAGGACATAGTGAAGGAGGAAATACAAAAACTATTGAATGTTGGTTTTATTTATCCAATTTCTGATAGCAAGTGGGTATCCCCACTTGTAGCGGTTCCAAGGAAAGTAACCGAAAAATGGAAATTCTATTTTGACTTCCAGAAACTTAATAAGGCCATTTTTAAAGATTACTTTCCTCTTGCATTCATTGACCTAGTCTTGGATACTTTGTCAGGGAAGCGATACTTTTCCTTCCTTGATGGATATAGCGGATATAATCAAATTCTAATAGCACCTCAGGATCAGGACAAGACTATTTTCACTTTTCATTGGGGAACTTATGTTTATAGAGTCCTACCATTTGGTCTGTGTAACGCTCCTGCCACCTTCCAGCGAGAAGTATTAGGGATATTTGTTGATCTCGTCCATGACTATGTGGAAGTTTATATGGATGATTTTATAGTATATGGTAATAATTTTCAAGAATCCCTAGATAACTTGATAAAGGTTCTCATCATATGTCAAGAGATGAATTTATCCTTAAGTCACGAGAAGCGTAAAATTTTATTGATTGAAGGAGTAGTCTTAGGGATTCATGTTTCATCCGAGGGGATTAAAGTGGATCCTGCCAAGATTGAGGCAATTGCCAAAATTACACCTCCAAAGACTACAAAGGAGGTGAGAAGCTTTATTGGACATGTAGGTTACTACTGGCGATTCATCAAAAAAATTACGAAAATTTCCACACCAATGTTCAAATTGCTCACAAAAGATGTTGAATTTCTTTGGACTGACCATTGTCAAAATTCCTTTGAAACCTTCAAAGTTAAATTATCTGTGGCACCAGTTCTTAGAGGACCCAATTGGGCCCTTCCATTCCATATATCTACTGATGCCTCAGATACTGCAATAGGAGGAGTGTTAGGACAAAAAGAAGAACAACAGTCTTATGCCATTTAATTTGTAAGTAAAATCTTGACTCCTTCTGAGATGAACTATACAGTCACTGAAAAAGAATTGTTAGCAGTCATCCATGCCATTAATAAGTTTCTCCATTATATTACAGGATATGAGTTTTTTGTGCATAAAGATCACTCTACCATTAGATTTCTCATGAACAAACCTATTACTAATGGACAAGTAAATAGGTGGCTGGTGTTACTACAAGAATTCAATATTATTGTCATTGACCAACCAGGAAAAGAGAACTTAGTAGATGGCTTTCTCTCTTTCATTAATCATGAAGATAGTATTGTTCATGTTGATGATAGTTTCACAGATGAGCATCTCGTTTCCATTTCTATAAACACTCCATGGTTCGCAGATACGGAAAATTACTTAGCCACTGGAAAATTACCAGCCCACTTATCACCTCATGAAAAGCGTCGAATTATAACACAAAGTGTTAACTACTCATGGATTTTCCATGACCTTTTTCTGTACTGGACCCGATTTGATCATTCTCAGATGTGTTCAGGAAGATGAGATAGCGGATATCCTACAAAGTTTCCATGATGGTCCATGTGGTGGTCATTTTTTCGATAAGCGTACGACATACAAAGTTTTACATTCAAGATACTATTGTCCTAGCATTTTTAAAGATGTTGCCAAATATGTAAGAAGTTACAACAGTTGTCATAGGATAGGAACACCCACATCAGCTGATGAAATTCTTTTACATACCTAGGTTATGATCGAACTTTTTGAGAAATGGGCCCTTGATTTCATAGGACCAATTTCCCCAATGTATCGTAAAAAGAACTATATTCTCGTTTTCACATATTATGTCACTAAGTGGGTAGAGGAAAAATCCTTGTTTAGAGCAACTGAAAAATATGTTGTTGAGTTTATTTATGAAGATATTTTTACCCACTTTGGTGTTCCTCATGATATTGTCACATACGAGGGTATGCAATTTACCTCTAAGTTGATGAAGGAATCAATAGAAAAATATGGGATAAAACATCATAAGTCCTCTCCATACCACCTACAAGATAATGGTCAAGTAGAATCAACAAACCAAGTATTGGAAGCTATCTTGACTAAAACTTTCCAACTACACCATAAAGATTGGGCCAATAAACTTCCAGAGGCTTTGTGGGCATATCGCGCCACATGGAAAAACACCATTGGACATACCTCATATGAACTGGTTTATAGAAAACAAGTACTCTTACCTATTGAATTCCAAGTAAGAACCTTATGTATTTCCTCACAATTGGGATTAGATATAGATAAAGCATAAAAAAATGAGTCTTACAACTGAATGAATTGGATGAAATTAGACATGATGCTATCCAAAGGATGATCTTAGTTCAAAACCAACGAAGTTGGTGGCATGATAAATTCATTTAAAATAAGCAATTTCAACCTGGAGATTGGGCCCTATTGTTTGATTCAAGGTTTAAAACTTTTAAAGGTAAACTTACCACTCAATGGTTAGGTCCTTATGAATTGGTTACCATATTTGATAATGGGGTTGTGAAAATAAAGACAATTGATAATGAACCGGTTTCTTTTGTAGTAAATGGGCATAGACTAAAACTCTACCATAAGCATGTTTCTAAAGAAGATTTTATGCAATTCATGTCAACCGATGAGGCATTAGCATTGGTGGACAGGGATGTCTCTTCTCCTTCTTCCTGTTCTTGAAATATTTTGTTTTTTTGTTGTACATTTGTAAATATTTTTGGTATAATTATTGACAAGCCATTTTAGAACTTTTGCAAGTATTCATTTAAGAAAAAGTGGACAATTTCAAGAAAAAAAAGAAAAAGGGAAGTATTTCTCTTCAAAAGAAGAGGTTACTATGCTTGAATTTCATCATCTTATTGAGCATCATTTGAGTAATGAATACTTTTATCATGATTAAAAACGTTTTTTCTTAATTAGTCATTTTTATCTTTTTAGACAAGATTTATATCTTCTTTTCAACCTAGACTCTCAGTGAATCTTTTATAACAGTTTCTCATAGCCCTCAACCACCAGAAAATATACTAAAATAAAGTGAGAATAATCTCATCAAACCTAGAGACTACTAATACAATCCATCCAGATCTCTGAGTGGGTGAGTAGAGTATTTTTATACAGGAGTAGCAAGAAGGTCCAACTGGTGGTTAACCTTGGAAACATCAACTTAACTTCAATGGAAGAAGGTGACTAGGGTCTACAGATATTTTTTTGTTATTTTCCAGTGGTTCCATCCACCACACATTAAAATGTTCAACTATAACATATCTTTGGATTGGTTAAGACCACTTAAGTATCCCTTACATCATGACAATTTATAAAAGTAATATATATATATATATATATATATATATATAACAAAGAAATAATCCTTCAGCTCAAATACCATCCCAGTCCGTAAAAAGGTTTTCATAGTTGCCTCCCCATCTTGTTTCAAAAGAAAATTCATATACAAATATTAAAGCTGGTGGTAAGGATCATCCTCTGTTGTAAAAAGGGTGTAAGAGGATAACCTTTCAGAGTGTTGAATAGGCTTGTTGGCAATGGGTACCGACCTATGGTATGACTAGGTAAACACCTTGGATTATTGAACAAGCTTGCTGGAATCGGGGAATTCTACCTAGAGAGGATGATAATTGAAATATGATAAATAAAAACAATAAGTATTTGATTTTAAAGTTGTCCTGATGTATGGCACTACTTGTAGGCATGACTGAAAAGAAGTATGCATGGTTAAGCAAAGGTAACTGAACTCCATTAACTTTCCTTTGGGGACTAACTTGAAGACGATCTTAAGACCCTCTTGTCTAATTATTCTTAACTATATGTAAGATGTCTTTTCTTACGGGTGGGTCTATGCTCTTAATTTTTTTTCTAGGATAACATGTGAAATTTACCTATACACTCGGAAGCTATAAATCTCATAATATTGGAAGGATTGATCGGTTTCCTATATAATTGATTGAGAAAATGTTACTATGCTTAGGAGGGAAGAGGTTTCCTGAGCTAAAATGTTTTCATTTGTTTAGAAAGTCTATGTGAAAAGGCTATATGATTTATGTCATGAAGAGATATACCATGAAACCACTTTTAACAAAATTTATCAAGTTGAATATGTCATCAATTGTTAATAATTGCACATCATGATGATGAAAGATGATCAACTATATACTATTTTAGTAATCTCATAACTTCTTTGTTCATGTGTAGATTACAAGCTTGGTACTACATCACAATTTTGGTTTCTGGATCTCTGGTCATGACCAATAAAAGAGAGAATTGATCAAATCCATTGTGTAGCTTGATTGTTCCAAGAAAGAGGGGGACGTTCATAATGCAAACTGTCCTTTTATGTCCAACTAAAAATTTCATTTTCCACTACAGAGATTGGAACTCGGCTAGCAACTAACACCTATTTTCTCAAGCATTCTCTATTGCAGTAACATTTCAATAAAAGCAACCAGGATGGATACTTCAGTTGCAACCACCCTATCATCAACCTTGATAGTCAAGAGTAATACAATACTGATGATCTTGGAAAATACATGCATACTGTTGTATAATTTTCAATCCTAGTGTCAAATGAAGTGCTAGATGGAGTAGTGTATGAAGTATTGTAATCTATATATATATATGATTTACAATGCCTAAGGTAACCAAAACCTAGGTGTCTTCATCACCCTCTTATCACAAGAATCCTTATAAGAATCTTAAAGAGAGTTCTACAAGAGAATCTAAGCTTGTTGTGAAGATTGATTATGAACCTATTATGCCTGATCTTCTTCAAGAATCCACTGTCACACCTTCCACTAAAACTTGTATACCTTCCACAAAGTGTGACATTCCATCCACACCAACCATTGATCCCTTTCCATCCTCTACTTTGAAATATACTCAACCTTCAACTATTGAACATTTACAACAAGATTTTTCTTTGCAGAGGGACTTGCAAAAACATAGGAGTGGGGGAGATGATGACCCCACATTTTGCCTACATTTTCCTCATTTCAAACCTCTTTTTGCATATGAAAAACAGATATTTTGTATCTCTATAATCCTTTTTGGACTTTTTATCAGGTTCCTTTCATCATTTTTCTATGGGATACAAATGAGGTCAAAGGTGTAATCTGGTACTTCATCCGGCAGCTCGAATTTACATATCAGGCAAATCTGGACTTAATACAGAACTCAGAGCATGGTGAGGACATTGGCTAGCATATCCGTGGGCCTACTCTGGAAAATAACGAGCGTGGGTTTTTTGTCTATTAAAACCCTCTTGCTATGGGTCCTATCATGATTTAGTTTGAGCAGTTGAATCTACCCCTATATTTGAGGCTATGGATATTAATGAAGATGTTGTATGTTATCGTCTCATTGATGAGGGTTAACAATTTTCTATTTTAGAAGAATGTTGACCCTTTCAATGGTTGACCTCTCTACTATAATGAAACTCTATATATATGAGGCCACTAAAAACAATGGGGAGAGAGATGATTTTTGTACTTTGTTAAAACTCATCATTGTTATGAATTCTTGGTTGTGATATAGACTACTCAATTCAATGTGTTGAAATTTGTGACAGTCTTGTGAGCTGGATTACCACAACTACTTGGGGGCCCACCGGTAGTCTATGTGTTTGATTGTATATTCAAATTTATATATATATATATATATATATATATTATTTTTTGCAGGCTAATCACTTAAATTGTGTTTCAGTCATATATATATATACATTTATTTTTTTTGATAACTTAATTGTGTTGCAAATATATATACTCTCATTTGATTACTTAGACTGTGTTTCAAGTATGTATATCCATTTTGCAGGTTGATTACTCAAATTGTGCATATTAATTAAAAGGTTGTTCATAATCTAATTTGACTATTATTGTGAATATCATAGAATCACTTAAGCTAACCCCTACAAGACTGTGTAAACTATTCTATCTCTATTGAAACATTTCAAGCTAAAGTGTGACATCATAATTTCCAACTCTAAGTTTTTTTTGAGTAGTTATTGTATAGATCTAAATTAGTTTAAAGAGCATGTTTTCCAGTGTATTGACATTTCTTCAATGGTGAAGTTTTTAGTGAATTGTTTTGTTTCTACTTTGCATCTATCTGTAGAAATAAATATAGACTTTATTCCTTTTGAATTGTCCATTATACTTAGGTGTCATCGTGACATTATTCGCCATCGTAGACAGTAGAAGATAATAAGCACCTAAATTTTAATTAGGTAGACAGAAATAGATTAGGAGAGTACTTTTTGTCATAGATTAGTGTGTAAGCTAGGTAATGTTGTTTATTTTCTTTAATGTAGAAGTAATTGTGATTTCTTAACTCGGTCTTCAAAAGATATTCTAAAACAAAGTTAATTGCTTTCGACAAAAATAGTTTATTTTACTTCCATAGTCGTAGCTTGCTTATAATTTTGAATCATTATAGTATCTCCATTTTTTTACTTAGTAAATTTGGAATAAATTTGCATTTTACTTTTCAAACAGATCTTAGTCTACTTGTAGTCTTTGTATCCTCTTTTGAAAATATAATTGCAAATTGAAGCATAGTGTGGATCCTTAGGATAGACTACTCTTTTGCTTGTTCAATTCACTTTCCAGACCTTATTTTGGTACTAGGATTTAGTCATAGAATATAGTAGTAGGAATGCATAAACAATTAGATCTTGTTCTATATTGATTCATATTGTGTTACAAATCGAAGTTTACTTTCCCCAGACAATAATTTAATCAAGGGAAATTAGGTATATAATTTACCCATTAGAAAATTTCCAAGTTAGTGATTCTTTCATATGGATAATTTGATATAAATATACTCTACAGTTTTATGTCTCTATGTATTATCCTTTTCTTCTTGCAATAGTTAAGAGATTCCAAAAGACATTTGATTATTTTGGTGGCTTGTCTTTTAGAAGGGAGGTTGTCCTTGTCTACTTTATCTTTAAGATCTACGTAATTATGATATTTTAGAAATGATATAAATGTACACATGCCTATATGTTTTGGGAGGTACTTCACAATGCTATCATTTCAATTGCAAGATTCAAATAAATTTTTACACATTTGGAGCATAATGATCTTGTTCCATACCTCTACTCAAATTGAAGTGAATTTACAGGAAACTTTGGTTTTTGTTTCATTTTGGATGCAATTGTGGACATATCCAATTTTCCCTCTCTCTATGACATCCATCACTTTCTAGTCACATTTCTTTTCAAGAAATTTGAAAGGAGCATCCTTTTCTTGGCTCATTTCTCAATATGTGTAGAACTAGAACAAGAATAAGAGTGTTAAATATTCAATCTAAATTAAGAATAAATGTTCATAGAAGCATACTTCCGTAAAAGAAAAACTATTTCTCACCTTAGCCTTTACACTTCATAGATGACTGGGCAGGGGTAACGATAACAATGGGGAGTTTGTGCAGAAATGAAAATTGAACTAACAACATTGTAGAGAAAAGTGTTAAAATGGTGTGCAAGTTGATGATTCTATTATATACATGGAAATAATCATTTTGTTTTCTTTGTTTATTCCTTGATCAATTTTTTAAAATGAAACAATACTAACCATGACCACATTGTTATGAAAATGCAAATTTATATGATAATCAACATCAAAAATATTCAATCGACTATTGGATTTAACATTTGAATCCATGCAAACGACATCTAGCATTTTGTATCCTTACAAAATTTCAAATGGCATCTTCCTCTATAGGTGTTTGTGTATTATGATTCCTTTATATTTCGACCAGATGTGGAACTTGAATAGGTGGAGGTGTCGACTGAAGATGAATAAATATGGGACGTGTTGGTTGGAACTACCACAATAAGCCATGGATGACCTACATGCATTGATCAATTAAGTTAATTCGACAATTCATCATCCAAATCAATCATTTATTAAATTAAAATCTATCAATTGAACCCTATACAAGTACTCACTCAATATATAATGTGTTTTCCATCTCCAATAGGGGTTTCTTTCCAACATGTGATTTAGAAACTCTTTGGTTGAATTGGAAACTAAACTCCATACACCACTCGTAACATCTAATTAATGGGTGCCCTTCACCCACTCTAGTTCTGGTTGTAATCCATATAGAAGATAATATTTCTCCAATGCTCCATATATCAGAGGGCTACAAAAAAAACACTTTAAGTAACTAGTCTTTCTGGGGTGTGGTATTCTTGTGCTTCTATTTTATGTTCAACCACAATAGTGATTGTCAATCTCTCACCCCAATTTAATTTTTTGTTTAAAATTTTTCTTGTTGACCAAAACAAATTTAGTTAAAAAACATACAAGTTGCACCTTCCTTCACACAAATCCATTGATCAATATTTTCAAGTTTAATGATGCTTACAGATGGTGAATTTGATATAAGTATACCAAATAGTTGTATGTATCCATGTATTATCTTTTTCTTCTTGCGATAGCTAAGAGATTCCATAGGGGATTTAATCATTTTTACGGTTTCTCTCTCATAAGGGAATCCATCCTTGTCTTCTTTGTGTATAAATGATGTAGACATAATTTTTCCTATATGTCTTGGGAAGTACCTTGTAATGCTAGGATTTCAATTCCAATTCCAAGAAATTTCTTGCACCTTTGGAGAAAAATTATCGGGTTCTATGCCTTGACTAAATTTATAGTCAATTTACAGGAAACTCCATCTTTGGTTTTATTTTGTATGTAGTTTTCGACATATCCAATTTTCCTTCTCCCTATGACAGTCATCACGATGTAATAACATTTATTTTTGAGAAATTTGAAAGGTGCATCCTTTCCCCACCCCATTTCTCAAATACTTGTAGAACTAAAACGAGAACGAGAATCTTAAATATGCAATCTACATTAAAAATGTGTTCATAGAAACATAATTTCATAAAGGAAAACTATTTCTCACCTCAACCTTTAACTTCATAGTAAATTTGATAGGGGTGGCAGTAGCAGTGGGGTGTTTGAGAAGAAGTTAAACTTGAATAACTCAACTTTGTGAAGTGCAACAATGGTAATTCTATTTTATGCATGGAAATGACTATTCTGTTTCCTTCATTTCTTCCTCCATTGAATATTTAAAATAAAACAACACAAACCATAACCATGGTACTAAAGAAATGAAAATGTATATGACAAACAATGTTTAAAAGATTCAATCAATTATGGGCTTTAACATTTGAATCCTTGCAAATGGCATATTTCTTTTTGAATCATTACAAAATTGCAAATGGCATCTCACTATCCAAGTGTTTGTGTATTATGTTTCCTCTACATCACTACCCGATGTGGAACTTGAATAGGTGGAGGTGTGACAAAAGTCAAATCAACATGGGATGGATTTGTTGGGATGGGCCTCGATAACCCATGGATGGCCTACATACATTGATCAGTTAAGTTAATTAGACATTTCATCATGAAAAAAAATAATTTATTAAAAGAAAATCTATCAGTTGAACCATATAAAAGTACTCAATATCTCATGTGTTTTCCATCTCCTATAGGCGTTTTTTTGTAACATGCACTATAGAATATCTTTGGTTGACTTGAAAACTAAACTCCATACACCACTTGTAATATCTAAATCATCCTTCACACATTATAGTTTTGGTTGTGCACTACATAGAAGATATTTTAATATTTCTCCAA
Source organism: Picea engelmannii (assembly GCA_009831015.1). Taxonomy (NCBI): domain Eukaryota; kingdom Viridiplantae; phylum Streptophyta; class Pinopsida; order Pinales; family Pinaceae; genus Picea; species Picea engelmannii. The sequence continues at coordinate 176,875 of ML805601.1, forward strand.
CAATCCATATGTTGGTCGAATACGAGAAACCACTTTAGGTAATTATCCTTTATAGGGCACAGTACTCCCATGCTTCTATTTTCTATTTAACCACAATAGTGTTTGTCAATCTCTCATCCCGGTTTAATTTTTCATTTAAAAAAAATCTTGCAAATCAAAACAAATTTAGATAAAAAAAAATGTACATGCTATGCCTTCCTTCACACAAATTGATCAATCAAAATTTCCAAGTTTAATGAATCTTGCAAATGGTGATTCTGACATTAATATAATTAACGGTCTTATGATGCCTTGTATTATCTTTTTCTTCTGGCGATAGTTAAGATATTCCACAAACGGATTTGATTCTCTCATAAGGGAGGCCATCTTGAACTAATTTATGTTTAAGATCTATGTCATTACATAGTTTAGAAATGATGTAAATGTACTTTGACTTGTTTTTGGAGGTACTTTCAATGCCAACATTTTCAATTGCAACATTACGAGAAATTTCTTGCACCTATGGAGTAAAATTATCTCATTATATGTCTTCACTAAATCTATAGTCAATTTGCAAAAAACTTCGACCTTTGTTTTATTGTGGATGCAGTTTTGGACATGTTTAGTTTTCCCTCTCCCTATGACATCCATCACATTATAATCCCATTTTTTTCGAGAAGTTTGAAAGATATGTCCTTCTTGTGTCCCATGTCTCAAATATCTACAGAACGAAAGTAAGAACAAGAGTGTTAAATACACAATCCACATTAAAAAGATATGTTCATAGAAACATAATTTCATAAAGGAAAACTATTTCTCACTTTAGCATTTACACTTGACACGAAATTGGGTAGGGGCAATGATAGCAGCAAGGAGTTTAAGAAAAAATGAAACTTGAATCTTGCAACCTTGTGGAGTTGAGTACAACAATGGTGCACTAGTGGGAAATTTTGTTTTATACATGGAAATTATTGTTTTGTTTTCTTTGTTTCTTCTTCCAGATATTTAAAATGAAACACTAACAATAACCATAGTACTAAAAAATGCAAATTTTTATTACAATCAACATTAAAAGTATTCAATCCTGGATGGGGTGACAAGTGGCTCTCAAGGGATGACAGGTGGAGATAGGCAACATAGGGCATTATTAACCCCTGCTACCAGCCTCCCTTCCCTCCAAACTGAATGACCTGCACTCAGCCAAAAGTAATGGTAGTGTGTTGGGCACTCCAAGGTGACTTAATGGTGCCTTGCGCGAACCAAGCTGAGCATACCAAGCAAGGTACCAGCACCAAGCTAGCAGTCACCTCGGCCTTCATGGATTTTTCCCCTGTCAATTCGCCAGGCACTATGAAGGCCTGTGCCCTGGAACGCTCTCCCATTCCATTTTTTCCTTGTGCGTGATTGTTCCTTGGCGTTCTCCTTGCCCCATTTGTTACACATTATTTTCGTCATCCCTATGACTGTTAATGATGTAAACCTATTTGTTGCCTTCAGAGGGGTCAGTGGCCTGAGTTCCTGAAGAGAGAAGGGAGAATAACTTTTCCTGAGAAAAGAAGTTGCATTTTCCTTTGTAAAAGCCCTGTAAAAAAGGAAGTTCGAAGGTTGCTATATAGGCAGGGTGCGAAAATGCCTGATTCTCGCAGGTTGCACCATAGCTAGGGTGCGAGATGTTCCCAGGTTGCTCTATAGGCAGGGCGTGAGAATCCCTACACGTGGGAAAACCAAGCGCTTTCTCAAATCTTCTAGAAGGAGAAACTTCTATGGTGAGGTGGCATCCGAATGGTTTGGATCTTACTCGCTTTCATGATTTAGTGGGATCATCCTAACCTCCTCACCTTATCCTCTTCAACTTATAAAAGGAGAGGAGTTCTCATGGAGAAAGTTAGCTTTGGTTAGCTTGGAGCTTTTGGGATTAGCTTGGATTGGATTAAGTTTTGGAGATTTTAAGCATGGCTAGATGAGCCACTTTGTCAAGATAGATTGTGAATATTATCAGATCTGTGCTCTCAGAATTCTTAGAGTGAATGTGTGTGGGGAACGAAGGACAGTTGGAAGGGGCCTTACGACATCAAGGCCATGGTTGTAATCTCTCTTTCACATTTAATATAATACAGTAATATGATTCTTTCCTATAAAGCTTGTTGTGTTTTATTGTATGATTCCTTGATCACATACACGGGTTTATATTGAGTTTATGCTATTGCTATCACTTTTGTTGGTTGCGTTCTTTTGCAGGATCATCATTGTATGAACGTTGGAACGGAGCTAGGATGGCGATGGTGAGAGGAAGTGACATTTAAACGGTATGTCACCTATCTCTCTTTAGTTAGTAAATTCAATATCTAAAAATTAAGGAAAGCGTCATGTTCTAGTGTGTTTTGTTCTAGATCTAGGTGTATCTAGGGAGATCAGTTAGTGTCTGCACCTACCGATTTGTCCGATAAAAAAATTGGTGACTCCATTGGGGAACGGATTGTTTCCTAGTTAGTCTAGTTTCCCTTGCTTTGATTGCTTGTTTTATGGTCTCTAAGTCTGTGGGAGATCCATCCAGACTCTCTAGATCTGAAAGTTCATTCAAATTTAGTCTTTTTTCAAAAAAATCTTGTTTACAGGCATTCTCGCACTGTACCCTTTAGTGGCCTATAAGAAACACATGAGTTCGCACCTTGGTGTTAAGTCCAGTGCAAACGCCTCGCAGTCAACCTTTGTTCAGCCTGCAAGAATCTTTGATTATCGCACTGTAATACACTGCCAGCCTATGAACTTGTTTGTAAAAAAAAAAATTGGATTAGGTCTGGTCATTGTTTGATGCCCAGTTTTGCTTTGAACAGCTGGATTGAACTTTTGGAGCCTATATTGATCTGTTTACAGTCTTTTTGACATTCTTTGAGTTGCTTTTATCCATCTTTGTTTTGTTTGGTTTTGAAGGATTAGTCTCTTGCTTTGAGTGTCTTTCAATTACAAAGCATGTGTTTTCTTTAGAATTGTTTAGGGAAAGATCATATTTCTTTTGAATAGTTCATTTTAAAAGAGAACTTTTAGTTTGGGTTTCTTTGTTTTAAGAAAGTTCATTATTTCTTTTAGTGAACTTTTTGAAACAAAAAAGATTTAATTTCTTGTTTTATAGTAGATTGGGGGCATCCTTGCATTTGAAGGAGCAAAATTGCATGATTCTTGGCATTTTTTGATCTTAAATTATGAAAAAATTTCCCCCTCATGGCCGAGGGGGGCCATGAATCATGCATTGGTGTTCAGAACCTTTTTCTCATTTCTTGAGAATATTGATATTGATGAGTTAAGATTTTGGGACATCATGCATATGGGAATGATAAATGTTTTCTCCTCGTAGCATAGCTTTCATCGAAATGAAAAGATTGCATCTTCATATCTTTGCATAATTTTCGAGTCGGTCAAAACACAATATTGTCCATGCCATCTTCCTTTTGAGTAACAACAGCCATAAAATAAAGCGCTTATAAAAACTGATTAGACATTTTTATATTTTCTTGTAGAGAACCTACATTAGATTAGTTGTAGGGCTTTGGAATAGTTGTGAAAGATAACTTTCCAAAGTTGCAAACAAACATAGAATCTTGAATTAGGGAGCGATTAAATCCACTTATTACATTTTGTCCTGTGAAGCCCTTCTAACACAAGGGTTAATCATGAGGTCGCATTGAGACCAGCAGAGTTACTCACCCTGCTTTGTTGGTCTTGGTGTAGAGGTTGTGCGTATTATGGGGGTCTCTTGAGAGGTATACCCACAATGATGAGTGGAAGTCTTTCAAGTTGATTTCGGGCTAGATACCCTGCCCTTGCGCATGGATCGGACTGTCGACTGTTCCCCTAGGATTTATTGTTGTCGGTGGTAACCTTAGTGGCCTATCTTCTTAGGGTCTTTACACAAGGTGACTGTGGAGGGGAAAGTCTTCACGGTACCAAGAATCGACGTTGGCCAAACTCACTCGGGCTCCTTGGAAGGTATACCCATGATTATGTGTGAGAGCTTGTACCAGGGTGTAAGTCTATTAAGCAGGTCGTCAACGTAACTTTTCCACCCGCTCTCTCTTAGCCCCTTCTTACTTTGTTCCCACGACGTTGGATTTCATCACCAACTAGTGTGCTCATTGTGAGAAGGTTTTGTTTGCTTGCTTGCTTACTAGATTTTTAGCATGTGTTGTTTGTTCTCCCTAGTGGACTCTAGATTGGATTTTTAATGGCGTCAGTTCCCGAAATGACCAATGAAAGAAACCTTGCTCCAGGGGAACCTTTTGTTTTTCCTTCTTATGGAAACATTGGTCCTCCTCACATCACTACTTTGAGCCTTCCAGGTCTCACTATTGGATTACCGGTATGGTTGTTTTCCACTCAGGTAATCTCGAATGCAGTTAGTGCTTCAGTCACAAGCACTTCCCCCCAAGAGAATCAATCTCATGTTGATCCTTCACCTTCTTCACCAGTAAGGTCTTCTTCGCCTTCTTCGCTTGCAATGTAGCCTTCTGTTTCATCTTCTTCGTCGGGTGAAAGTTCTGAAGCTAGTAACCCAGTGAATAAGAAGAAGAAGAAAAGAAACATTAAGAAGAAGAAAGATAAGCGAGGGTCAAAACCTTCAACCATTGTCAAACATGTTGGAAAACAACCAGTTACTGTTAATCGTGTTGGGAGTGTTGATAATGTCAAGATCACCCGAACAACCTGTAAGCCCAAGTACCCTTGCAAGCTTTGTAAGGGTAGTCATCTTCTTAAGGAATGCCTGGGTCTATCCAAAGTTATAGAAGCATAGTCTACACATCCTCGCCAACCTATGTCATTAGCCTCTGAACAACATGCTGATGACCTCCCATCAACTAGTCACGATACCGTTGGGAAGAAGAAAAGTAGAGTCAAGTTCTCGTGCATGTTATGCAAAGGGAGTCATCTCACTCACTTTTTCCCTTGTATGGACGAAGCCTCTAAATTACTGGAAGACATGACTGTTTCATAGCCTCAACTTCCAGCTGATTATCGCAAGTTTTCTCTCAACCCACCTATAGTTGATGGAATGATCAATCTGGTTCCCCTGTCGGTCAGTCCGGTTGATCAAGTGGTCAATTTGGTCATGTCTTTGGATGAAGAGTAGACCAAGTGGTTGATCCGATCCCATCCTCGGTCAACCCCACTCTCCCGTTAAAGAGTGAAACCCAAGCAGTCAATTTGTTTCCACCTGTTGACCCCATTCTCCCCTTGGAGAATGAAACTCAAGTGGTCGATCTGATCTCTCCATCGGTCGATCCTACTCTCCCGCTAGAGAGTGAACTCGATACTGCCCGTGTTTTTCTCGTTGATACAGAATCTCCCATGCCGGGGGCTATTCCTCCTTCTCCCATGGAACCCCCTCCAAGTAATGAGGCCATCCGTTTCGATTGGGGTGTGCTAACTGGACCTCGTCTTCCCTCTCACATTCCTTTCCAGATTACAGTACAGGTTTGTAGTCGAGACGTTCCTCAAACACTGATAGATGAAGGTTCGTCCGTTAGTATTTTGTCCTCTTTTGCTTGGCAAGCTTTAGGTTGTCCTCCACTTGCGACGATTACGCAGAATCTGTTAGCTTTTAACAGAAGAACTAGTCAACCTTTAGGGACCCTTCCTCAGTTTCCTATAACTTTGGGAGGGAAAATTGTCTTCATTGATGTCATGGTAGTCCAAGACCCCTTGGATTTGTCTTTACTCCTTGGGCGAGATTATGTCTATGCCATGAAAGCTATTGTGTCTACTATTTTTCATGTGATATCTTTCCCTCACGATGGACGAGTTGTGACTGTTGATCAACTTTCATTCATTGACCCCGCCTAGATTGCCTCCTCGAATGGTTCTTATATGCAGATGGTATCGCCCCCGCCACAAGTCAATTATGTGGCATTGTCGCCCATGGCTTCAACTTCTGATGACTTAGATCCAGTAGTTGACTTAGAACCTGATCTCTTTACTCCTGTCGCGACCCTCGACATGGTGTCCTTCCAGAGTGTGTTTCTTCCTTCTAGTGAAGACCTCTTGGAAGCCATCACTGAGTTTTGTCCCTTGACATGGTGTCCTTCCAAAGCATTGTCCTCTTGGAATCCATGATCAAGAAGAGAGAAACCGAGGATAGTTTTTGTGTCTCTGAGGTAACCTCATTAAAAAATGAAACAGAGGTCTTTGAGCATGATTTTCTGATTTCAAGCTCATTTAAAAATGAAACCAGCCTTGAGCATGGTTTTTTGATTTCCAGTTCGTTAAAAAATGAAACTCCTTACAAGAATAGTTTTTTCGTCTCTGTGGCAACCTCGTTAAAAAATGAAACATAGGTTACGAGGATAGTTCTTGTTTCTGTGTCAAGCTCGTTAAAAAATGAAATAGTTTTCCCCCTCTCTGTTTGAGTCAAGTTCTTCATCTCGTATTTGAAGCTTCATTTCATTCTCCTTTGCAGTTGGATGAAACGAAGCTTGGGGGGCACTTGCCTCAGCCTATGGACTTCATGCTGAAGTTAGAGCCGCTAGCTTCTTAAACGGGGGGCTAAGTACCAACCATCCCTTTGTTATGCGTTGGGAAGTCGCAAGCATAGTTTTCTATGGTTCACGCTTGTGTAAAAATAAAACCAACTACCTCAAGCATAGTTTTCTGCTGGTTCAAGCTTGTGTAAAGATGAAACCAAGTCCAAGCATAGTTTTGTTTAGTTTTTAAGCTTGTGTAAAAATTAAAATCTATCCAAAGCATAGTTTGGTTTTGTTTTAAAGCTTGCGTAAAAATGAAAACAATCCCAAGCTTAGTCTTTGTTATTTCTCATGCTCGTAAATACATGAGAATAAGTTACCGAGCTTAGTCTTTGTTCTTTCTCGTGCTTGTAAATCAATGAGAATGTAACCGAGTATACTTTTATCACTTTTTCGGACTCGTAAAGGTTATACGAAAAAGAAACCCACTGGAGTTCCCTTTAAGCTCTTTTCAGACTCTCTAAACATGAAAAGATTGTCGAGTGACCTTGTTCTTTTCACGCTCGTTAAAGGATTTGAAGAAAACATCTGTTGAGCGATAGTTTATCTCTTTTTCGGTCTCATCAGACTACTTTACGAAAAAGGAATTGAGAAAGTTCTTTTTTAAGTGTTTTTCCAAACTCTATAATCATGAAAAACCTTCAAGTTTTCTATCTTTGGACTCATTAAACAAACATCGAAAGACCCATAATGGGATCGAACCACTCCTTCTTAGGGTTCGTTAAACATACTCCGAAGGACTCATCCGAAGGATGAGCTTAAATTGACAAGCATATGTTATCCTCCTCAAGCTTGTGTAAAAATAAAGAGGTACTCGCCAGAAATGGTGGGGGAAAAATTGGGAAAGAATTGTATCTAAACCTGTATTCTGTGGAAGAGTCACTTTTGAATATGACACCCTTTCACTCGCCTTCTGTCTAGGTTGGAAAATCCACTTGCCTCCTGATCATACTCCTATAAGATTACAAATTGGTCTGTGATCTTTGTTGTTGAGTCAGTATTTCCAAGATAGTTGTCGTGTCGTCAATATGTTCAAAGCGATGTTCAACCCGAAAAGCCTTCTATTGCGTTGGCCATTTCTGCAGTCCTTAAAGCCTTCTATTGCGTTGGCCATCCCTGAGTCAGTCTTGAATCACTTTTTACTCTGATCTACATCAAATCTTGTTACCTATTTCGTGTCATTGATAAGGGATACATTAAGGCCCTCCTGTGACAAGTCTTTTCCTGTCGACTTCAACTCGTTATCCAGGAATTAGACATAGAAACTAATTGGTACCTTGGAACTTGCATGCCTCAATGGCAGGTTTCCTCGCTTTCGACAGTGGGTTTTCATTATTGACCCCTGATCGGGAGATTCCACCGAGTGTTCGACTTCAGCTCATTAATTCACATTCGTTGGATTGTACTAGTGTACCTTGGGATTCATTGACATCAATGGTGATTTCCCTCACACTTGTTAACGGTATACACTAATGACCGGTAATCAAGTGGTTTCTACCATGTTCGACTTCAGCACATGTATTCACATGGTTAGATTG
>ML805601.1:207727-223244 GCA_009831015.1 Picea engelmannii
CAATGGGGAAATCACCTTTATTTATACTAGACTAGACAAACCTAAAATGGTGTCTATTGGCACAACAGGGTCGACCTCAATAGCTCAGAAAATAATTAATTATTACAATAAACATTAATTATCTTTCACATATGGTGGAGCCGACCTGTACCCTTTACATCATAATTAGGGTTACAGGTAAATCTTACTCTCAGACAATATAGCAAGGGATCTCACACATCCACTAGGGGCACATCCACCTATACTCAGCCACATGGATGTCCTACTCAACAGATCTCTATCTCACTGAGTCCACATGAGAATCATCTGGAGTACCATCTCAAGCCTGACTCAACTAAGTCCACAAGGCAAGAGACTACACGTCATAACAACTTAGTCCAGAGTCGGACGCACACCCATCACATAGGCACCTTCACCCCACACAGGGGTACACATCGTTTCATCTCAATTCAAAGAGAAACGACACACCCATCTCATGGGCATCCTCACCCCACATAGGGGCACACATCGTCTCATCTCAGTCCAGAGAGGAATGACACACCCATCTCATGGGCACACCCAACATGTGAGCTCTCTCACAGGTCGACTCACTCAGTCATTGTCCTAAAGGATGTCTCACGAAACTATAATCATCAACACTCCCTCTCAGCTAGGGAGGCATTCTCCACCAGGCCAAGTCTCTCACGGAAGTACTCGAACTTCGTCTTGGCAAGCGGTTTGGTGAAGATATCTGCTTCTGCTCGTGTGTAAGAAGGTATTGCATGTGTACTTCTTTCCTCTGCACTATGTCTCTGATATAATGATATTTTATCTCAACGTGTTTCAATCTATCGTGAAACACAAGATTCTCAGAGAGCTTCACACAACTCTGGTTATCACAATGAATAATGGTTGGATCCATCTCATGATCAAATAAATCTGTTAGGAGCTTGGGAAGCCACACTGCTTCGCGGACTGCCACACTCAATGTTATATACTCTGCTTCTGCAGTACTCAAGGCCACAGAGCTATGTTTCTTGCTGCACCAGGAAACCATGGCAGACCCCAAGGTAAAACAACAACCGAATGTGCTCTTCCGATCCACTGCGTTCCCTGCCCAATCTGCATCGGCATATCCCTGCAAACTAAAGTCTACACTGGAGGCATATCTCAGGCCATATCCAACTGTACCTCATAGATATCTCTATACATGCCTCGTTGCTATCCAGTGAGTCTATCTCGGCAGACTCATGAACTGACTAAGTACATTAACTGCATAGCATATATCAGGTCCAGCATTAACCAGATACATCAATGATCCGATTAGTTGTTGGTACAAATGTGGATCAATCTCGCCTGAATCAGTGGAGGCATCATTTATTTTCTTCAAATCCATCACCATCAGTGTAGGCATGGATTTGCAGTCTGTCATACCGAACTTCTTCAATATCTCCACTGTATAATTTCCTTGACTCAGGAAAATCTCATCAGTCCTCTACCATACTTCTAGTCCCAAGAAGTAGTGCATCATACCCAGGTCCTCCATCTCGAATTCAGAAGTCAATGCTCGCTTGCATTCAGCCATAAGTCTCTCTGAACCAGTGAGGAATAATTCATCCACATGCAGGACCAGGATTAGGCACTCGTTACCAACAATATGATAATATAGGTTTGCATCAGCAGCACTCTTGCTGAAGCCCAAACTCATCAAGAATCCATCCATCTTTTTGTACCAAGCACGAGGTGCCTGCTTTAGTCCATACAGGGCTTTCTTCAACCTACCCACATGAGTTTTCTCGTCGTATATCACGAATCCTTCTGATTGCTCGATGTAGACTTCTTCCTCAATATCACCGTTGAGAAATGTTGTCTTTACATCCATCTGATGTAGTTTCAACCCATGGATGTAGCTAGTGCAATGATAGTACGGATGGAGGTGTATCGGGCTACTGGAGCAAATGTCTCCTCATTATCAATTCCCTCCGCCCGTGAGAATCCTCTGGCTACAAATCTCGCTTTGTATTTCTTGACACTTCCATCAGCTGCATGCTTGATCTTATAGATCCACTTGGAAGTTACTATAGACTTCCCTTCTGGTCTCGGAACAATATCTCACACATCATTTTTCAAGATGGACTAATACTCTACCATCATGGCATCTTGCCATACATGCTGACCTGTTGCTTTTCCATGATAAGAAGACTCAGTATCAATGATGTGGCTCATGCCTGAAAAATAGCTCGAAAATCTCTATGGTGTCTTGCTTTTTTGGAATGTGCCTTGAGGAGTTGCATGTCCCTCTACCTCCTACAGAGTTTGTCGAGCGCAGGCAAGCCTTTTATGGCCTATTGCAATGTCTCTGGGGATATCAACTAGAGCAACTAGATCAACTGGGACAACTGGATCAACTGAAACAATGGTTGTCTCCCTCTGAACTTCCTGATGGGGGAGAAGGGACTATCTCTTCCTTCTTCTCAAATATTTTGACTCCCTCTGAGTCAAGTGACTCCCTTTGAAGTCTGAAGGATTAACATCTTCCTTTTCCTGTGTTGCTAACTTGGAGACATCTCATGTCTTCTCAGGTCCTCTACTGACTCTACAATACTTTGTTGGCCTCCCATACTAGGATAATAACCAAGATGACCTCCCATAGGGATAACAATCAAAATGGCCTCCTCTACTGGGATAATAACCAACAAAGAAAAAAATGGACTCCCGTACCAAGTCATAAGGGCTCCCACACCAGGGATAATACCCTTTATTATCAAAATGTAAGCAACTACAGGTTAATCAAATAAGGAAAGTAGTACAAAAAACTTACCCTAGTCTACAGTCATGCTCAATCTCGTATTTGTTTTTAGAGGAAGTAATCCTCATCTCTCACGTCTTCAACTTTTTGAGGTGGGTCTGGATCCATGTCAGCAGTGGAAGCATATTGTCTTTCTTTCTTCTGGGTAGGACAATTTCTCGCAATGTGTTCATACTTGTCACATCTGAAGCACTGGACCTTTGACATGTCTTTTCTCTGATAACCTGAATTCTTCTCGTCTTTGAATGTTTGCCTGAAGTTTCTTTTATTTCTTCTTCCTGTCTTTGTATGAAGTGCAAGAGCATGATTATCATCATGAGGGGATTCTTCCACTCCTCTAGCTATAAGTCTGATTTCTTCCTCGGTACAGTCTATCCATAGTCGATCAAAAGTAGGTAGTTGTTCTCTACCATGGATAATTTGAAGAAATGGTTCCCAATGTTTTGGCAGATTATTGAGAGTGGCCAAAACAAGTTCTCTGTCTGATATGATTTCTCCAACGGCACCTAGCTAATCTCTGATCTCTGACATCTTCCTGAAGAAGCTAGCCACGGTGTCACCTTTTGTCATCTTGATATTTTGAAGTTGGCCCTTCAATGTAAGAGCTTTGAGGGTGTTGTCACTCTCAAGCATATTCTTCAATGCTTCATACATTTCATAAGTTGTCTTCAGGTTGGCAATATGAGGCAAGAGATGATCTCTTACTGAGTAGATGATTATCTTCCTTGCCTTGACGTCATCTTCCTTCCTTTCTTCCTTCTCTTCATCGATAGCTGTCTCTAGTAAAGCTTTTTGTATTGTCCACAATAGATCTTCCTCTTCAAGGGTGACCTGAAGTCTTGACTTCTAGGAACTAAAGTTGCTTGATCCATCAAGCCTATCTTCCACCAAGGTTTTGTTCTTCATATTTTCAGATTCTTCACAAACCCTTGCCAATTGAGCTAGAAAACCTAATAGCTAGGCTAGGCTAGAAAACTTAGGTTTTGTTGGGCTTACGACTGCCAACAATAAGCCTTGAAAGTCAAAAGAATGCTGATGAGCTGAAAAACTCCTTCAATGAGCTGCAAAAACCCTAAATCTGAATTTTCTGCAGAAAATTGCGACACCCTAGGGCCAAAAATCCAAAATTCTCATAAATGCAATATGAAGGTTGTTGGAGGTGCGCTGGAGGAGGTTGTACACTCCTATGCAATTTTCAGCCCCAACATCCAAATATTAAGTGTTGGAACACCCAAAAAGAGAGGGTCGTACGAATTTTCTGGAAACCCTACGAGGGTCATACGGTTCTGCAAAAGTGAGAGGATGGATTGCTTGAAGCTTGTGCAATGGATTCTTCAAGACCTATGCTCTGATACCATGTTGAATTTTCACTATGCTAGGCTCAAGCATGAGGTTTATTTCATTTTAGCATTTACTTGAACCATAAACAAATGCATCTACACAATGTACAAGTGTTGCAATAACCAAGATCACAAGAAGAATAACCATGCACACGAACACAAGAAATATCATGGGAAAACTCTTCTCAACAAGGGAGAAAAACCTAGCAATCCTTTGCTATATTCTCAAGAGAAGATCCTCCAACCATGAAACCCTAACGCACACAAGAGGGTGCTCTACTACCTTGAAACTTGCGCCCAAGAGAGGTGCGCACTTCAGCCGTAGAAGATGTACTTGCTGAAATTTCCAAATGACAAGTGACTTGTGTGTTTCCTCAATGAGGAAATCACCTTTATTTATACTAGACTGGACAAACCAAAAATGGTGTCTATTGGCACAACAGGGCCGACCTCAATAACTCAGAAAATAATTAATTATTACAATAAACATTAATTATCTTTCACATATGGTGACGCCAACTTGTACCCTTTACATCAAAATTAGGGTTACAGGTAAATCTTACTCTCAGACAATATAGCAAGGGATCTCACACATCCACTAGTGCTCAGCCACTAGGGGCACATCCACCTGTGCTCAACGACAGGGACGTCCTACTCAACAGATCTCTATCTCACTAAGTCCACATGAGAATCATCTAGAGTACCATCTCAAGCCTGACTCAACTGAGTCCACAAGGCAGGAGACCACATGTCATAACAACTCAGTCCAGAGTCGAACGCACACCCATCACATGGGCACCTTCACCCCACACAGGGGTACACATTGTTTCATCTCAATCCAGAGAGAAACGACACACCCATCTCATGGGCATCCTCACCCAACACAGGGGCACACATCGTCTCGTCTCAGCCCAGAGAGGAACGACACACCCATCTCATGGGCACACCCAACACATGGGCTCTCTCACAGGTCGACTCACTCAGTCTATGTCCTCGAGGATGTCTCACGAAGCTGTAATCATCAACAGGGCCTACCCAGGATCATTGAGAGACCAGCATGGTCTCGTGATACTTTGCAGGATGGAAAGGGGGATACAGATATATGCCATTGATGAGCCATATCATGAGGAGCAAATGGCTCCACCAGTGGCGAGGCAGGTGGCCCCACCAAGACCAGCTCAGAAGGAGCTAGAGTTCAAAGGGAGTCAACCCTCACGATCTAGTAGAGAGGAGAAGCCTCCCTAGGACAATTTATAGAAGATCATACTTCAGAGGAGGTCAGCACATGCAGAGGGAGAAGATGGCTCCGGAGATTATATAGACTCGGAGGGAGCATGCAAACTCAAAGTGAGCATGATCTCAGAGAGAGTCATTTGACTCAGAGGAAGACCAAATCATTCACAGGAAGTTCCCCCTCAGATTCAGGTGGGAGAGAGAGAGAGACGTCTTCCAGGACTAACAGACAAATGCCATGAGTTGAGGAGGCTAGATCATAGCTTCAGAGGATTCTACGAGATGTGAGATTTCCTAGGAAGATTCCCTTGTTTCAGTAGACTTTGCTACAGTGACAGAGGAGGCAGCCAAAAAGAAGGATTGGGATATGGATTTTTCCTCAATTCCAGAGAGAGAAAGAGACCACACAAATTTCCAACTATGTGACGCTAATGAGTAAGATCATTGATTTTGAACCTTCCACTTATGAGGAAAGCTGTTAAGAAGCAAGTGTGTGGAAGGATGCCATGATGGAAGAGTCACAGGTAATCTCTCTGAGAGGGAGCTATAACGACAGTTGCAAGAGGCAATAAATTAGATGGTCTCTAGCTGAGACATGGAGTAGACTATCCAGAGATAGAGTTTTGTACATGACCGTACACATCCATGTAATGAAGGAGAAGAGGACGAAGTCAACTTTCTGGCAAAAAGGGAACTTTTGCAGGATATAGAGTATCTCATATGGAGATTGATTGTAAGGAGCAGAAGGCTCTGAAGGTGACCATACAGATCTCTCTAGTTCAGTTGATCACTCTTCAAATCATCAGGAAGAGTCAGTAGAGCCAGAAGGGCCTACCCAGGATCGTTGAGAGACCAGCATGGTCTCGTGATACTTTGCAGGATGCAAAGGGGGATACAGATATATGGCATTGATGAGCCATATCATGAGGAGCAGATGGCTCCACTAGTGGCAAGGCAGGTGACCCCACCAAGTAGCAGCTCAGAAGGAACTAGAGTTCAGAGGGAGTCAGTCCGCATGATCTAGTAGAGAGGAGAAGCCTCCCCAGGACAGTTCGTGGGCGATCATACTTCAGAGGAGGTCGGCACATGCAGAGGGAGAATATCGCTACGGAGATTATATAGACTCAAAGGAAGTGAAGCTCTAGAGGGAGCATGCAGACTCAGAGTGAGCCTGATCTCAGAGAGAGTCAGTTGACTCAGAGGAAGACCAAATCATTCACAGGAAGTTCCACCTCAGATTCAAGTGGGAGAGAGAGAGACGTCTTCCAAGACTAAGAGACAAATGCCATGAGTTGAGGAGGCTAGATTGTAGCTTCAGAGGCTTCTAAGAGATGTGATATCTCCTGGGAAGATTCCCTTGTTTCCGTAGACTTTGCTACAGTGACAGAGGAGGCAGCCAGTCAAAAGGATTGGGATATGGATTTTGCCTCAGTTCCAGAGAGAGAAAGAGACCACACAAGTTTCCAACTATGTGGTGCTGATGAGGAAGATCATTGATTTAGAACCTTCCACTTATGAGGAAGCTGTTAAGCAGCAAGTGCGTGGAAGGATGCCATGATGGAAGAGAATCAGTCCATCATGAAGAATGATGTGTGGAAAGTAGCTTCGAGACCAATAGAGAAGTCAGTGGTGACTTCCAAGTGGATCTACAAGATCAAGCATGTTGCGGATGGAAGCATAGAAAAGTACAAAGCAAGATTAGTGGCTAGAGGATTCTCCCAGAAAGAGGGAGACGATTATGATGAGACACTTGCTCCAATAGCCAGAACAAGTGTACATAGAGCAACCATAAGATACATGAGAAGGAGTCTCATGTTTGCAAATTGAAGAAAGTTTTGTATAGGCTCAAGCAGGCACTCAGGGAAGGATATGCCAGACAGTTATTTTAATAAGCTTGGGGATGGTTACCCCTTGATGACCTGTTTCTTACAGGGGATGAGAAGCTCACAGATGGGTGCAAGAAGGAACTCACTTTAGAGTTTGAAATTAAGGATCTGGGTCGGATGCACTATTTTGTGGATTGGAGGTGTGGCATAGGCTAGATGAGATTTTCCTTAGCCAAAGGAAAATACACTGTTGAGATCCTGCATAGATTCAGGATGATGGACTGCCAGTCCATGGCCACACCTATGTTGACACATCTGAAGCTCTTGAGTGATTCATCTTCAGATTTGGTAGATCTCATGATGTACAGACAGTTCATCGGATCCTTGATGTACCTAGTTAGCAACAGGTCGGACATATGTTTTGTAGTGAGCACTTTGAGTTAGTACATGGTTGAGCCTAGACATGTGCATTGGATAGCAGCAAAACATGTGTTGAGGTACCTACATGGTGTTGAGATTTGACTAACTTGGAAAGTGGTCCCCTTGTGTTTGTGAGTCTCTAAACACAAAGGGGGAGACTATTACCCTTATACCTTTACTTTATGTTCTAATTTCACTTTGACTTAGTCACTTAAGTCATAAAGTAACAATTAATTCACAAAGTGGGTGAATTAATAGACAGAAAGAAAACTATGGAAACTTGAGCAAAGTGTGTTTCCAAGTGAGATTTTTGAGATTAGATCTCACCCATTGATTAGACATGGCTAGATTGAATCTAGGCCATTGGTCTTGTTATCCCCATTTTGTGGATAACTAAGGAGATGATGTCACGAGGCCCTCAGGCTATAGATATGGAGTGCTGAGAGACTACAAGACTAGGAATACCCTTTGCACAGATGGAAAACCCACTCACCACCACAAATGATCACAAGTTTACAGATGGCATCCACCACACCAGTTGGCTTCCGGAAGGCAGTGGGCCTTGCTCCATGAGGTACAAGTTAGTATTATGGTAAGCACCATTTCAATACCTAAGCCATTTGATTATGTTGTATCTCAGATTGCTCTAGATTTCATGATATGTGCTTGGACATTATGCCTTATGCACTGCTTCACCTTGGAGGTTGGCATTGTTCCCTAGTAAGTGGTCTTCTTTGGGAATGGGTTTGCTTCTAGGAAATCCCTTAATGAGCCATCGTACCGTTCTCGACCATACTTACCATTTTCCATCATTTTTCCCCTCCTTTTCCTTATCTCTTGGGATTTTAAGGTGTATTGACCAAAGAAGGGGTTGTCCCTCATTCTATGGGAAGAAGGGGCTAAAGGCCCAAAGGGGTTGGTGTTGGATAAAAGACAAAAGCCATATATGAACCTTCCAGATGCTTCGCCCAGGGATCACCCAAGAAAGCAATAAAACGCTTATCTTTGAATAAAAAGGGACCCATAATATGACAAAGAATTGCCTGAAAGGTAGATTGAAGGATAGGAGGTCTCATCACGAGCCGACCTATCACGTCCATGGATATCTAGTGGTATGACATTGTCATTATCTAGTCACCAAACCAGGGCAATGACTCTCAGTTGCATGGCTAAGAGAAAGGGGTTCTCATCACGAGCCATCTTTCTCATTTCCATTAGGCATTTGTAGGTGATATTGCCACCATCTAGTCACCATGCCAAGGCAGTGACCTTCAACCTCTCCTTGTGCTAAAGAAAATATAAAGAAAGAAAGATAAAAGGCAAATGATGGGCTTGGAAAAAGTGCATTGTGGACGAAGGTACCACACACCCTCTACAAAGGCACCCATGAATGAGACACTACGATCCCTAGTATGTCATGAGCCCTATGCCCATTGAGGCTTGACCCCATCCACCTCGTATACTTTACATGGCTTAGAGAGGGACCTCTTGGAGGCTCTCCTTGACCTAGAGAAAGATCTACCCAATAGGACACCTCGTCAACCCTCCCATACTTAAGCTTGACAAGTCGCATAGTGTCTTTGAGGTGTTAATTGTTTGATATAATAATCTTTGATGCACATGCTTAGATGGCTTATTTATTGATTGGATCCACTTATCATGATGTTATGACTTGAGATCCTTGGAGGGCATGTTCATTTGTCTTTGCAGGACCTAGCTAGTGGACAGTTTCGGGAGAACAAGCCTAGCTTGGGCTTCCATGGGGCTACAAGCCCACAGGTTGGATGCCAGGGGCCCGCATGCCAGATGAGAGAGAGTTGACTTGGACGGCCTTGATGATGACTTGGATGACCTAGCCCACCCATTACTTGCCAAACAATTTGCCCAGGAGGGAAAAACGTCCCACTTTTGAGCATGATGTCATGATATTGAGGGCTAGGGCTTGATGGTGAGGTGCCACTCATTTGCACTTGGATGTTTTGGGGAGAAGAGGGTTTTCACCATGATGAGATCACTTAGATGCTTGACACATGGCCTTGGAAGGCCCTTCCATGCTTCTCCAACACCAACGACTTCCTCAAAGTGGCAAAACGTCCCCTAAAGGGGTGACATCATCCTAAATTAGGGTTTAATTTGTGCAAAAGATGAAAGTTTAAGTGAATTGTTTAATATTATTGTGTTAAGGGGGCAAGATTACAGTTGTTGACCCCTAATCTTATGTTTTACTCCATATTTTGTGGATAAGCCATGTTGGCTAATTTTTGTATAAATGGAGATCATAAGATCTCATTTTGAATCACAACTCTCCACTTGTGAGAGGCTTTAGTCTGAAATTTTCGGACTCCTTAGCTCTTTTAGCTCTTGTGCACTTGTTTTATGGCTATTTTTATGAATGGTTGATGGAGGAAGGCCTAGCACTAGCTTTGGATGATGCTTTCTAGCACTTATGGTGAATTGTCTTAGCATTTCTCTTGATCTTGGTATGGATTTTTCTCTCTTGTTGTCATTTTATTCAAGTCAAGTAGTGTTATGCTAGGAGCTAGGTGGGAAGTATAAGGGCATACACCCCCACCATAGTCTTTATCATTTTTGGTTGCTTCATCTCATTGATTAAGGGTTTGCTAAGAGAAGTATAAGGGCATACACCCTCTTAGCTTAAACCCTAGCTTAGAGAAACTTGCCTTGGGAAGTAAAAGGGCTTACACCCCCAAGGGGGTAGCTTCTCTAAGCTCCTTGTGACTCCATTAACCCAATAGTAAAGGCACTAGTCATTAATTTGTTTCATTGGAGATATAAAATATTGGATTGGGAAATGTGAATTTTGATCATTTTTACTTCTTGCAAAGTGGATTGTTTTCCTTGTGCCTTGGGCACCTCACAGCCATTAGGGCATCCCCATCTAGGGGCCACTTATTGATGTTGTTACTGTTGTGTTTTCAATGAGCTATGGCTCATGCATTTAATTCAATTTTTTGTTTAGCTTTTAACTTGAACCATAACTACTGCAGCAAACCAAGATTACAAGAAGAATAACCATGCACAAGAACACAAGAAGTATCCTGGAAAACCCTTCTCAACAAGGGAAGAAAACCCATCCAATCCTTTGCTATATTCTTCAAGAGAAAGACCTCCCACACCATCACCAAACTTAGCACACAAGAGACTGTTGTAATTCTCACAATTTCAGACCACAACATCTGAAATTATGAGATGACACAATGTTAAGTGTGTTTCCTCAATGGGGATTCACCTTTATTTATATAAGACTTGTCACATCAAATGATGTCTCTATTGGCACAATAGGGCCAACATTAATAACTCAAAATATAATTAATAATTACCATATTAATTATCTTTTACATTAAGGTGGGGTCGATCTGTACCCTTTACATAATCAGTAGGGTTACAGGTAAGTCTGACGCTTGAACAACATAGCAAGGAATCTCATACACCCACTAGTGCTCAGCCACTAAGGGCATATCCATAGGGATGTCCATATCTCTATCTCACTGTGTCTCACAGGAGAACCACACTCACTAGTGCTCAGCCACTAGGATCATGTTCACTTGTGTTCATCCACAGGCACGTCCAACTCAACAGATCTTCTTTCCCACTGCATTACATAGGGGAGTCATCTGGAGTTCATCATCTCAACTCTCTGCTCAGAGGAGGCTAATACATCGTCTTCATCTCTGTCTCATAACGATGCACCCAGCTCATGGGAATTCACACGTTCACCTTGTGCTCAGCCACAAGCACGTCCAACTCAGCAGATCTCCTTTCTCACTGTGTTACACGGGAGAATCATCTAGAGTTCTTCTCAACTCTCTATAAGGAGGAGGTCATCACTACGTTCCAACTCTATCTCAGATAGGAACCACACACCCATCTCAGGGGCTCTCTCTCAGGTCTGTGTCCTGGAGGATGTCTCACACAGCTGTAATCATCAACAGTTACAAAATTGCATCTTTATGTTAAGGTTTAATCTATTATTAGAGTTCTTTGCATTTCAATAGATAACAATAGCATGAGATTGGATCACTGAGAAATACATAGTCACAAGAGACACATCGTTTATCCTGGGAAACCCTCATGGGGGAGAAAACCCAGCAAAACTTCCTTATTATAGATAGCCAATACAATGCCAAGAGATAACTCAAACAAATACAAAAACTCCTCTCCCAAGGATGCGCCTCTCTCTCTCTCTCTCTCTCTCTCTCTCTCTCTCTCTCTCCAACTGCAGCTCTGAAACTTGTCTCTCAAATGAACAAGTGAGTGTGTTTCTAAGTGAGGCACTAGCCTCCTTATTTATACAAGTCTGGCACGTGTGGAAGTGTCTCTTCACTGGCAGGGCCGACTTCTCAATCTGGGTGGTTATAACCACCTTTAATATATTTTGGGGCTGACTTCTTCTTCTTCCTATTACAATTATATTTTGACCAATCTGCAAAAGGGGATTTGGTCTTTTACAATAGTCTACATGATCAATCCGCAATGGGGATTGATCCAATGAATAATATATCAAATGATAATCAAAATACACTTTGCAGTTACATTATTTCAACACTCCCCCTTAACAAGAAGGGTATTCTTTAATAGCATCAGGCGAGAGAGAGGTTTGCATCATCAACAACATCAAGAGGACAGCATCATCAATATCATCTTGGAACATTGACTGGCATATCTATAAATCATCGGAAGTTTTCTTCATCAACAACATCGTCATTCTCAAAGGAATGCAATCATCATCTGCATCAATATGGATTAGTATAAAACTAATGCATCATCATCACAACACGAGGCTGGCTCATCATCATAATACTGGACTGGCTTTACGTCACAGCTCTCAAGTTGGAAGCACAATACTTGTCTTTCTTTACGTCACAGCAATCAAGCTGGAAGCAAGATACTAGACTGGCTTTACGTCACAGCTATCAAGCTGGAATCACAGTACTAGTCTCATCTCATCGTCTTGCTTTACGTCACAGCAATAAAGCTG
Organism: Picea engelmannii; assembly: GCA_009831015.1. Lineage (NCBI taxonomy): Eukaryota > Viridiplantae > Streptophyta > Pinopsida > Pinales > Pinaceae > Picea > Picea engelmannii. The sequence goes on from ML805601.1 coordinate 220,334, forward strand.
GAAGCAAGATACTAGACTGGCTTGACATCACAGCTGTCAAGATGGAAGCACAGTACTAGCCTCATCTCATCGTCTTGCTTTACGTCACAACAATCAAGCTTGAAGCAAGATACTAGACTGGCTTTACGTCACAGCTATCAAGCTGGAAGCACAGTACTAGCCTCATCTCATCACAATACTACTCCCCCTTTCGAGGAAGGTCCTTTCGGACTATACCAAGCTTCTCTCGAAAGTGCTCAAACTTTACACGAGATAGAGGCTTAGTCAACACATCAGCAACCTGTTCATCCGTGCTAACGTACTGGAACTTTATGGCTCCTCTCTGCACCATGTCACGGATGTAATGATATCGGATCTCTATGTGCTTCGACTTATCATGGAATATAGGATTCTCTGTCATCTTTATGCAGCTCTGGTTGTCACATAGGAACGTGGTTACTTCCATCTCTAGGTCAAATAGGTTGGTCAGCAACTTTCGAAGCCATATAGCTTCGCAGCTAGTAGAACACGCAACAATGTATTCTGCTTCCGCTGTGCTGAGAGCAATGCTAGATTGCTTCCGACTCTGCCATGAGATCATGGTTGATGCCAAACTGAAACAACATCCTGAAGTGCTCTTCCTGTCAAAGACACTTCCAGCCCAATCTAAATCAGTGTACCCACTCAATGTGAAATCATGATCTCCATCATAACTAAGACCACAATCTAATGTACCCTTAAGGTACCTCATCACATGTTTTGCAGCCACTAGGTGAACATGTCTGGGTTCTACCAGAAACTAACTCAAAGTGTTCACGGCAAAACAAGTATCTGGTCTAGTGTTCGTTAGGTACATTAGCGATCCAATAATATGTCTATACAATGTGGCATCAATCAATTCTGACGAAGTGTCGACCAGCAGCTTCAGCTTCGTTTCCATGGGTGTATTCATGGACTTGCACTAACATGTCGAATCTTCTCAACATTTCGACTGCATATTTCCCTTGGTTGAGGAAGATCCTCTTTGGACTCTGCCATACCTCAAGACCTAAGAAATAATGCATTAGGCCAAGGTCTTTCATTTCAAATTCTGAGGCGAGCCTCTTCTTACATTCAATGATGAGATTTTCTTCTCCAATTAAGAATAAGTCATCCACATACAACAATAATATCACTAGCTCATCATTCATAACCTTGAAGTAGAGGTTAGAATCTGCTTTACTCTTGGTAAATCCCAAGCTCCTCAGGAAACTGTCTATCCGACCATACCAAGCTCTAGGAGCTTGCTTCAATCCGTACAGGGCCTTCTTCAACTTGCAGACATGAGACTTTCTGTCTTCAACTTCAAATCCTTGAGGTTGCTCTATATACACTTCTTCTTCGATGACACCATTTAGGAAAGTTGTCTTTACGTCCATCTGGTGTAACTTCCACTTCATCTTAGCTGCAAGGGCTATGATGGTTCTGATCGAAGTGTATCTGGCTATAGGAGCGAATGTCTCTTCATAGTCAATACCTTCCTTTTGAGAAAAGCCACGAGTGACAAATCTTTCTTTATACTTCTCAATACTTCCATCAACAGCATGTTTTATTTTGAAAATCCATTTGGAGGATACCACATCCTTACTCTTCGGTCTGGGAACTATTTCCCATACATCGTTCTTTATTATGGATTGGTACTCTTCTGTCATGGCATCTGCCCATTTCTTCTTCTACATGGCTTCTTCAAAGCAAGTAGGCTCTTTCTCTAGGAGATCACACATCAAAGCCATATAACTGGAGAATGGTACCATATTTGTCTCCATCTTGAATAAGCTCTCTAGCCCAAGCTAGCTTTCTCTTATGGGAGATCGTCATCTGAGGAGGTTCTTGAAACTCTACTACATCATGATCTTTTAGGATTTCCTCATTAGGGGAAGTTACGACTTCCCTCACTGGTTTTGCAGCTCTGGGAACCTCCCTCACTGATTCTGCAATTCTGGGGACTACGGGTTCCTCTTCATATACTTCTTCAAGCCGGCATCTTCTCGATTTCTTGAGCGCTACATCTTCATCGAAGGTCACATCCCTGTTGATCTCAATGTGATGGTGACCTGGTATATAAATCATGAAGGCCTTGGAGACCTCACAGAGTACAGTATCCCACAAATATTCCCTTTTTTCCTGAGGGTTCCAGCTTGTTTCTCTTCTCTTTCGAAATATGTATAAATACTAGGCAGCCAAATATTTTGAGATGGCTTAGCTCTGGCTTCTTTCCGGTGAACATCTCTTCCGGGGTCTTGAACCCAAGTGCACTATGGGACAATTAGTTTTGCACATACGGCTCTCATTGTTGCTTCTGCCCATAAGCTCATAGGAAGATCTTGATCGTGGATCATAGTCTTCACAGCTTCCATTATCGTTCTGTTCTTCCTTTCAGTTACACCGTTTTGTTGAGAATTGTAGGGAGTAGTGAGTTCCCTCTTGATCCCAACATCTTTACAAAAGTTCATGAACTCTTTTGAGGTATATTCTCCTCCATTATCTGACCTGAGTATCTTGATCTTTCTTTCAGAAAGATTCTCTATCAAGGCTTTGAATTCCTTGAATTTACTAAACACTTCATCTTTAGATTTCAAGAAATACACCCAGGTCTTACGAGAATAACCATCAATAAATGATACATAGTATACATACCCACTAATGGAGGATGATGGCATTGGGACACACACATATGAATGAATGAGCTATAGGAATCCTTCTGCTTTGCTATCTCTCTTCGGAAAAGGGTTCTTGATGTTCTTCCCTTGTGCACATCCATTGCACACGCCTTCATGGTCATCCTTGAGTTCTAGTAGACCGGTAACAGCATTGCATACGTATGGTAGCGCCTTGTAGTTGATGTGAGCTAATCTTCTATGCCAAAGTTCACATGGATTCTCAATGGCATGGG
>ML805602.1:0-60150 GCA_009831015.1 Picea engelmannii
AATCTCCACAATGTTTATTTCCTTGTGAGTCATATTAACTAGAAGAAAATGTGTAACCTTTATAAGCTTGTCCACCACGACCATGATGGAATCATGATCCCTTGCTATTATTTGCAACTTGGTGATGAAATATATCGTAACTACCTCCAATTTCTATTCAATAATGGGAAATCGTTGTAAAAATCTTGTTGGATGCTTGTGATAATACTTTATCTTTTGAAATTATATGCATCTAACTATGTAATTAGTCACATCTTTCTTCATTCTAGGCCATAAATATTGGCCTCTTACTACTGCAATTGTCTTCTGGTACCATGGATGGTAAACATATGGTACATTGTGCATCTCTTTTAGCACTATAGTTCTCAATTCCTAAATATTAATAACACAAAATTTGTCCCTGAACAAGAGGATTCCATCTTCTTCCATCATTTAGTCTTTAAATTTCAACAATATATTTTCCTACTGTAAGCCTTTTGTAACTTGTGCATAATGTTGATTGGATGCTACAACTTCCAAAATTAATATTTTTAAATATAAGCAATACATCCTAATGGATGTAGCATCCATTTCATGCATTGTCCTAGTGAGTGCAATGACCACTTTATTCTCTTTTCCCTTGCTCTAATTGATGTCAAAGTCATAGTCACTAAGAAACTACAACCATCTAGAACTTTGTCTGTGATTTAGTGTTGGTTTCCCAAACAAGTATTTTAGACCACTATGATTTATCCTTGGCTCAAATTTGTTTCCCATGAGATAATTCCTCCACATTTTTAACGCATGAACTATGGCGGTTAAATCTAAGTCATGAGTACCATAATTTCTTTTAGTATCTTTAATATTCCTTGACTCATAACATTAAATTATTATAACTATAGTTAAACACTATATAGCATCTCAAAATTAAATAAGTGGAACATATTGATTAAAAAATAAAAGAGAAGAAATCATTAACATTTTTCAGGACACAATGTGAGTAAACAACAAGGCTCAAGGTCATTACAGTAATATAATCATTAAGATATCAACATGTCACTTGTGGGAATTGAACCTAGGTGCGGAGGATAACAATGATGCCTCCCAACCACCTGAGCTAAACCCAATTGACAATAAAAATAATTAACATACACATAATAGATTTTATCAATAAAACAACATTTATATAAATATGATATGGAAAGGCATAATATATATGAATGATAATGAAAATCAATATATGTGTCATATATACATCTCAATTAAAATATAAATGTCAAATATACATGTAATATATACACTGAGTAATCAAATATATACATCTCAACAATTGCTATAAGGTAGGTTTTCCACCGACGAATTAGTACCTTTGCCACTAAAAACAAAGTAATCAATACCTTCACTAGGTAATACTGTAGAATGTAGCATTTGATATCTCTTTCCACCAAAAACTATATCACCTAATTTGACCTTAGTGTTTATAGCATAAAATATGAGTGTAGTGGGTGTAGTATCTAGTTAGACCACTATTATGGGAGATGGTGGCTTGTTAACTCTTGGATGAAAAAAAAATGGTTGACTGGTTGTTGGAGGATGACATGGTGGTTTTTTAGCTACCATAGGTGGAGGATTAGGAGGATATGGTTTTTTTTTTTCTCGTGCAAGAGATGGTAGAGTTGGTGGAGGAGGAGATGGTCTCTAATCTACTTGTGAAGGATATGGAAAAGTTGGAGGAGGAGGAGGAGGTTGAGGATCACTATCCTAAATAGATAAATCTAAAGTAGAAGAATTGAAAGAAGAAAATTGATTGAAACGATAAAATCTCAACATCTCGAATAGTTTGATGCAAGCTCATCCTTATCGATGCAAGCTCATGCTCCTGTATGATCATGCAAAATCATATAGGTACCACTACATGGTGAGACAAATGCACATATCTCATCCATCGACTCCTCATGGAGTCTTCAATATAGGTTATGCCATAGGTTGGATCTTTGTATCTAAGGTGGCTCATCAATATTATCTATCACCTCACATGTTGAGGAGACACCTCCTAAACATACATTCCAACATCTGGAAAATAATAGACTAATAATCAGACAATTTAACCAAAATATTACAATAAATTACATTTTCATTAAATGAGACAGAAAAAAAAATTGCAACTTGATAAATTAAAACATAATGAAAATATTACCTCTATCATCTAGTGGCTCAACTTGAGTTAATAGGATGTCTTCACATCCTCACTAGTCCATCCTTGCATACAAGTATTTTACAAGATTGAGGGTGTGATCATCCTCACTAGCTAGCAACTCTATTACATCGCAACTAATTAGCTTACATGGCAGCTCCAAACGACCCCTTGTGGGAAATATCTATCCCCACATGCATATATGCACTCTAATCATCGGTCTAGGAGATCTTTTAGGGAAAATCCCCTATTATAGTGGGTTTTATTATATCATACCAATGACTGTACATAAACAAATTCCAAAAATAAAATGCAACAAAGTTATAATAACTGTTTTCAAAGGAAATAACTAATTGTTGGGTAGAATATAAAGATTGACTCACCCAGAGTCCTATGGTTGATGGCGTTCCCAATTGTCGTAGTTTCTTCGCTTCTTTCCAATAGTGCCTTTGTGACCTGCAAGAACCTTAAAGATGAAAGACTATACATAGAGGTATTTATACTAATAACTACCTATTAGTCTAATGAAATATAATAGTAAAATCTTAGCAACTAGATTTCTACAAAGCATATGTGAAAACATTAAAAACAAAAAGTTATAAATACAACATGTTTTGAAGAAACGAGTTTCTATTTTTATTCAATATTTAAGGACATTACAACTTTATACCCATCCTGCATGGTGTTTCCCTATCGAGAGAGATCCCAGGTTCCTCCACCCTTTCTCCTTCTATACAAGATGGTATTGACTTCAGATATACCACGAGCCCAAAGAGACTATAAGGGGAAACTCTTGGCAAGATAAGTTGGTGATTAGAAAGGGGATCGAAAAAAGGGTTTCTAGGTCAAACCAACAACACTAGGGAGGTATAACGGTTTATAGAATTAGAGGGGTTAGTAAAACAAAGGTTTTCTTAATGTGTGCAAAGAACCATTACTTTTCATTACCTTTATCCTTCGACAAATTCTCCTTTCATGTGGTATTGAGTTGGTTAGAGATGGTTGAGTATAGGTAAAATGAGTTAGGAAACTAATCAAACCCATAACTCACCATTTAATTAAGCATAAATATATATTTTAATCATTCCGATCAACCATGAAAACCCCAACCACAGAAATATTTATAATCACATAAATATATATTTTAATCATTTTTTGACATCTGCACTATTGTCCCTTTATTATCCCACGTGTGCATGAATACCATAACAAAAAGGGCGTGTACATCTTTTAAAAACTATTTTTTTGGAAGGCCTCAAGGATGTATGAGGAATAATAGTCTGTAAATAGGTTAGGGATTAGGAAAACAATATTTTCAATTCTTCAAAGTTGGCAATTAATGTTATAACATATTCCCCCTAATTTGTGAGGTTAGAAGAGAAATTGATGGTCAAAATACAATATAAGTATTCAAAGAGAAGAGTGTCACAGTGAAGGTCATCAAAATCCAATCTAAGGACAACAACAAAAAAAATAAACATGTTATAATAATCAACTCCTGAGGTGCTCATACCCTTGCTCATGTGTGATGATACATGTGGATGCCAATCATGTACTTTGCGGATCCATGTGCAATGTATATATAAAAATAAATGATCATGGCCATGAAAGAGATACACAGTGGATCCATGTCAATCGAAGGTCATAGCCACAAAGATATACAAAATGGATATATGTCTCATAATTAGTAAAGGACATTTGGAGGCAATGTATGGAAATTGATCCGTCATAAGTACCAATGTGATGAGTGGTACTATCCAATCGCAACTCGAGTAGCATCACAAAGAGGGTGATTCTACTACATTCCTGAGGTCCTCAAATCAATGGTTGTGGTATGAGTATAAACTATGTGAATAGAGGATTTGAATTCGAACATAGTGATATTATGATTCATTGATGTATACCATTAAAAAATGTGAGACAACCCACTGATAATGATAATGGGAATCAAGGTACCTAGTATAATGTAGCAAGTGAGAATAGAGGTTATAATGTCAAACACCTAATAGAATCTATCGATTCAGGGACATTTATGTATTCCCAATGTCAATAGCAAAGGAACCTACCACTGATGACTGCAAGACCCAAGGTACTAATAGGGAATCTATATCCCTATCCAAAAGCAAGATGTGATGAAGTCGATAGGAAGAGATCCATTGGAAGGAGGGAATTAAATCACCCCCCATATTTGGAAGGACTCAGATGAAAAATTGAAAGGACCACCACGAAGTACGTCTCCCGTGTGAACCATATGTAAATAACACACGAAGAAGACCCTCTAAATAACAACCAATAATGAAGAATATCGATAAAGGTGAGGAAACCACCAATGGGGACAAACAGAATCCAAGGTACTGCGCAAATATCAATGTGTGAATAATGTTCTTTCCATCAAACACAAGGGAAAACACTCAGTCAGTAACCAATGATGGAATGTCATCTTTTGAGGACAAGGTCACCTATCAATTATGTAAATAGGCCTAGGGTGGAACTCTAGGTCAAAATCTGAGAGCAATTTGTCATATTCGATAAGAGATTAACCCGTCAGGAGGAATTTGATGGGGACCCTCGATTCCAACACTAGTATAGAACAAAGATACTCTTGATTCCGAGATGTACTTGACATAGTGGAATTCCAACTTGTAAAGTTAAGGGATTCTATGGAATGGCCAACATAGGATAAAAATTTCTCTAAACAAAAAAATGACACAATATTTGTCTTAGAAAGCATGGGATGGAAATGATTATTAACATAATTTTGTCATGTAGGAGAAAATGATAGAATATCCATAGTGACTGGAAGTATAATCAACTAGAGGAGTAAAACATCTATGTAACTAGATCAGTTTACTAAATTCATACTAAACCCAAATTGTTGAGACTGGACTTAGAACTTTTCTCTTTGTTCAAAGGCAACTCGAATGCTACCAATAATGGTGTATAAGACTCATTCCCATGTTATTTATTATTATTTTTTTTTTTTGTCTTTTTCATATTGGAAATCCTGAAGAGGAATAAAAGAATGATAATATACATGGAGAAAATGAGTGTCGTGGGAAAGAAAACTAGTTCCAAGAGAAAGGAACATACCTATTCTGAATGCAAGGAAGGATGTGCAAAATATGAACATTGCAGGAATGTTTTATCCTAAGGAACATGTGTTAAATTACAATGGAAAAATATGCAAGGATAACAACTGATGAGAACGCATGAGGAAGTGACTAAGAAACAACATGTTGAATCTAACATTAGGCTCAAAAGCGCAAGAAAAAGAAGGCAATGTTGTATTACAACTTAACACATAAGTATGGGATCCCCATGGGTAAATAACCAGAATATGATTGAGAAAAATATGATTTTTCAACGCATTGTCATGGTGGGACTAACAAGACTCTCGAGCCTAGGAAATATTTCATCCTGAGCACCAAGAGGCAAAGAAAGTTCTAACTAGGATGCCGATGATAGTAGGCTCTACCACAAACTAAATGATACTTAAATGAGCTGGAAAGGTTGGTGTCACCAATAAGTTGGGTCGAACCTAAGGAAACTTTATAATAGGTCACTAATAGTTCAAATATGTAAGGTGGAATTGACTTGACTTATATGCTAGTGTTGTGAACATTACTTGAAAGAGTCGGTAAAATGAGACTAGCGAAAATGATAAGTAGTATAATAAACACTCTCCTTGAAAAATATCAACTCAAATGGTCATTATTCTCAATAAATATGGTCCATTAAGAATTTATATGAATAAGAATGGTAAAGAGTATACAAAGGAGGGTTTGAAATTTTATATAATAGCGAAAAATGAACCAAAAACACTTTATTTGAAATTTTTACCAAATTAGGCAATTTTGAGTGGAAAAGGTTTTGAACTTCCAAAGGCCATAATCATAGCTACAAGTTTCAGAATCTATTGCTATCTATACTAGGTGAACAAGATCTCAACCCTATTTAATTTTATCCAATAGTTTTTTAGTTTTCTGCATTTAATTATTTAATTTTTTTATTTTTAAAAGAATGTGAGTTTGTATGTGCATGTGCTTGGGACGAGCCACATATACCCTATCATATACGTAGGGGGCCTTAAAAAAAGGCACATATATACATGCATGTCACCAAAGGAGGACATGTATATGACCGTAAGGGTGAAGAAAAATCTAATACAAATTTATTGATGGAATGCAAGGGGTGAAAAAATGGTTATAGAGTGGCGAGAGAGAGAGAGCGTGAGGAGGTTGACTGAGAAATTGATTATCATCTGGATGTTTTAGATGCTCTCTATAATTTTTGGTTGAATAAATTTTATGAGTTTCGTAATATGGGAGCACAAAAATGACTGTTGCAGTTGTTGATTGGCTACTGAAACCTAGAGGTCGATGCTTTCATGATATATGGTCAATCCTTAACCATCGAAGTAGATGACATATATTTTATTATTGGTTTATCTCGGTGAGGATATTTTGTAAATCTATATACTCGTGTTGGGATTGGGATGGCCATAGAATATTATATAGAAACTTACTTCATACTTGGTACGTAGCGTCTCAGCAGTCAAATACCGATTTGAAGCATAGAGTATTTGAGTCTAAAGGTGATTCTTTAGACTATTACTAGGATTGCAGGGTCTGCTACACTACACCAAGCATTGTGACCACATATATTTTATGTAGTGGATTTCCTTCACCTGGTGATATACGATTGGAGAACCTATTTACTTCAGTGAATGAAAACACAACTTACTGAGTGCAAGAGAAAATGGATGAATAACATTCAATATGGGAGTATCTTATGCTCTTTCTTCGAGAAATATTTCCCACTATTATCCCATGAGTTTATATGCCATGAAATCAACTCTAGAAACCATGATTATTGTGATGAGCCACAATAATTAAACGCTTAGGAGGTGGGCTCATACTATATGCATGTGATGATGATTTTTTTAAATGGTGGGAGTGAGAAATCATCACCATAGATGATTATCCTTATGAGGGGATTGAATTTTCCCATGACCTAGACATGCCTATGCCTCTTGGTGGTGTACTGGGAGAGACAGGTAAGAAAAAATTTCAATTTTGAAGTTAATTTAATTTAATCTTGTTTTAATTATTTTGAAACAAAAATAGCTTTTTATGGAATAAACTAACAAAACTTTGTGAACATGTCAATATTGGACCAAGATGGATATAGGGATATCCTTTCTAATGGAACATGGGGCACAATGAGGATAATCTAGGTGTGGATGGTGCTCAAATGGATCATACTCTATCGAATCTCTAGTGGAACCTAGACCACTTGACACAACAAATTCCCATGGTGCAGATCAAGGATCTTCCAGAGAAAATGCAATGACACGTTATTGATGTACCGCAGGTGTGGATATGGATTTTTCGGTTTGTAACACCCCAAGGACAAGCCCATATTGAATTGTAATGATGTTTAATTATGTTTATAGGCTCGTGATAAAACTGTTAATAATATGGAAGGCTTATGTGTTTATTAGGATGGAGAGACCAGATGTTAAGGCCAATGAGCTTGATTTTCTATATGTAATTATGTAGATCATTAATAAAAATGCATCACTATGTGTAGACCAACCACAAAGAAATATTTATGGGGGACTAAGCTCCACTAGGAAGGGAAAGGGAAGGGGGATGAGAGGCTAGGAAAAAGGGGCTATGATTGAGGGCTTAACCCAAGGGAATATTATAATGTATTTCCTAAATTATTAAACTTTGGGAAATACACCCTGTTACTCTAAGTTCCTTCCGGGAGGGGAACGAACTCCAAGTGGAAAGGGACAATCTCCTGGAGAGCCAAGTGTCATATAGGATGCATGCAAATTTATGTGGGAAATTCCAACATTGTGGGGGTTCACCAACCATTATTTCCATCTCTCCTCACAAGTTCGCTCTCACCATTCAGACCATTCTTTCCATCCTTTGTTCCATTCACTCATGCATTGACTAGGAACATGGTCATCCTTTTTATGCTATTGTTGAACTCTATTCCATAGTGAACCTCTGTAATTTGATGATTCGTTCATTACCTTACCCGTTTTTTCTACTGTGGTTACCTGGTTGACTTAAGAACTGGACAAAAGAAGAAGGTTGTCAAGCCTGTGGTTTGAAGAGGTGGGTTGTGAGGCACATGGGTTGAAGAGGAAGGTTGTTAGGACTATGAGAAACTCTCTCTATGGGAGAGAGTTTGTTGGGGAAGTGATTTCTCCTAGAGGGAATCCAACAACAACTAGAAAGCTCTGGGAATTCTTGATTTGGCCTGTTTTTGAAGCCCTAGAAGGGAAGTGGAGCAGTCGATGGATTGTGGAACAATGAAGGTGTATATTCCTGGGGTGGGAAAGGCATGTGGGGAATGAAATTATGTGATCAGTGGGTGTAAGTAGGCAACTTAGACTGAATCCTTCCTATTGCATTGTTTATCTTTACATAGTCTCAGCCTAGCCTAGGATTTCCTTTACCCTAGGTGGAGTTTAGTCCCATCTCGGGGGTGACCCATTGTTGATAGCTTGGAGCAACATGGTCTAAGGATGGGAGGTTCATGGAAGGTATTAATGTAGTCATTGGTCTTCTCATAAAAAAATAAGTACCAATTCTATGTTAATTATATGTTGTGTATCCTGCAGATGTGTTATAATGTTATGAGTATTTTCTGTATATGTTGCATGTGTAGGCTTATTGTTATTTCTGCATTAATCTGTATTGTAGAAAAATGTTTATGTCTATTTAAATTTGCATTAGATATATATGTATATCAGAGAGTGATAGTTTCAAATGGCATGACCCGACCTAGGTGGTTGTGTATGTTACAATATGGTTTTCAGAGCAGTTGGTTTTGAAGTAGTGGCGATTCACCGACGAGGGTGGTCGGGGGACGTTACAAATTGGTATTAGATCTTTAACAAATCATGATTGCAGTGGAATTCCCTGACTTGGGAGCCTAGATATGTCACAAATTGGTATCAGATCCAATGGTTTAAACACTGAACCTGGATGGGCCACAAATGTGGAATTTGAAGTAAAAATTCCATAAGGATTTGATGCATAGAGTGACAAAGCAGTGTTGAGAGAGCTCCTAGGTGGTATTGGAAATCTCAGGAGGTATAGAAGTTTGATAAACCAAAAAAACCATGGTATTGGGACACAAAGTTAGATTTTGGTTTTTGGATATGTTCGGGAGAAGACAGATCCCTCACAACCATTGGTTCCATAGTTTCAATAGTCCTGTGGTTGTGTGTTGTTTCAACAGTGAAATCCTCCAAAGTCCTGAAATGATTCTTAGCCATATATCATTTGAGAGGAGAAGAACCATTATATTTCTCTTGTGGTTCAACAGTTCGACGTTTGGGGAAATCCATTCGAGGTTCTGCGGTAAAAAAAAAATTGTCGAAGTCCCGAAATATACAGAAATAAGTTTTCAGAAGTTGAAAGTTTGATAGTTTTGACAATGTGTAGATGTGAAGAATCATCGAAGTCCCAAGTTTTCGAAGTGATGTTACATGATGACATCATTGAGAGTGATGTGGAGGTGTTCGACAATTCAAAATTTCGATAGTTAGGAATTTTTGTGAAAGTGTCAATGAGAAAACAAAGTTGTCGAAGTTTCGGGTTGTCAAAGTGATGTGACATGATGACGTCACTGGGGGTGATGTGGAAGTGTTCAGAAATTTGACAGTTCGATAGTTCAAAAGTTTTGTGAAAGTGTCGATGATAAAACAAAATCATCGAAGTCCTAGGTTGCAGAAGTGATGTGACATGATGACATCATCGGAGGTGAAGTGGAGCCATTCGACAGTTTGATAGTTTGACAATTTTGAGAAAGTGGTGATGATAAGAAATCCATGAAGTCCCGAAGCATCGATTATGATTTGGCATGATGACATCACCTTGGGTGATGTGCACATGCCTAGGTCTTCCACATGTCACTTGTTTTTGTAATTTTGATAGGACCTTAGTACCAATTAGTACCTGACATGTGTCACTCGATGGTGGGGGCCATGTGTCACCACTTTGATAGGTGAAAGTTGTACTACATGGGTCTGAGAGGTTAATAATTTCGGAGTTTGACGTTCGGGAGAAAACTATTGAAGAACTTCTGGACCTTTGAAGTCCAAAAGTTCCAAATTCATGAAGCACTGAAGTGATGTGGTTTGGTGACATCACCTAGGGTGATGTGGAACCACAAGATGCATGCCACATGTTATTGTGTTTTGTTCTTTTGAAAGGTTGATTTTGCAGTTAGAACTTGACACGTGTAACCCCTCATATTGGGATGTGTGTCCACTTCTTGGAATATTCCATGTAGCACCCGGGTGTGCAGTACTAAGTGGACAACATGAATTCTCCAATTCGACATTTAGAAGGATTGAAATGAGAGGAAGGAAAAACCCTCGAAGCTTTGACAAGTGGAGTAAATCCTCACCATTCATCGGGAGGGGACACATGGCAACAAATACCATGGTTTGGATAATTCAAGGCATAAACAATTGAGGTCAAGGAATTTCGGAGGCCCGAAGGTCAGAATCCATATCAAACATTGATCATAGAGGATGTGTGGTGCCATATCCCATAGTCCGGAGGAGTGGTACACTAGAGGAATTGAGTTGCATATGGTTGTGAGTCAAGAAATCTGAGAGGGCCAGAGTCAATCTTGACCATTGATCGGGATATGACATGGGGAAGCAAGAGAGGGGATCTCTAGTGGTATGACACTTCGGGAGATTGGTAGTGAAGTGATTTGGAAACCACCAAATCTTGGAGACCCAGATCTCCTATCCACCATATATCTGAAAAAAGAATGTGGATCGTTGATCCACCGTCCTTCATGAGTTCTCCAGTTTGGAAGTTCAGGATGTTTGTGATGTGTAGAAAGGGAAACCTCAAAATATTTGGAACCATGATCTTGCAAGGCTCTGGATAAGTGCCTAACTATTAGCGTTGGGTCATAACCCTTTGTCACATGAATTTAGGGGCCGAATAAAAGGGGCTAGTGCCAAAAATTTTGTTCTAAGAAAAGGAAAGAGGCTTAGAGAAGGAGTCATGGGATTTTAATTATACAAACCTACACCTAAATAAGTAAGGAAGGCCTATAAATTTGAAGGAGGGATACAACATGGATCCAAGAGCCAATTCAACTCTGTGTTTGAAGAATCAATGTACATGATTGCATCAATGAAAAGACAATTGTTCAAGTATCCATAACTTCCTGCTCAAAACTCAGAATTGAGCATGGAAACAACCATTGCAAAGGTATTGAATAGTAGAATATAAAATTTCACCTAGAAATTAGATCTGAACATTCAATTTCTTAGGAAATCAGAAGAAAATAATTATGATATATGTCAATGAATCAAAATGGTTCGTGTTTTATGAAATTATTAAGAACAATTAACTTGACAAAATTTTGGTGGCTGCACAATTTTGTAGAATTAACAACTATCAGATCAGAGTCAGCACATAGTGCAGAGTGATGGAGGATACATAGGTATTATACAACCAAGAAGATGAAATCATAGAGTTGAATGTCCAATTGGGTATGGAAGGAACCAACTCCAATGGACATGGAGGAGGAAAGGAGGAAGGCATAAATTTGGATGAGACGATTAGAAAATTGCAAACAAATGTTGAGAGCCACAAGGATGATAATGAGAGGATTATGAAGGCCTAGGAATAGTAGGAATAATTCAATATGAATTTAATTAAAATCTTGGACAGAATTGAAAAGAATTTGGATAAGGAGAGTGGCTCCAACATATCAAGAAGCCACAGGACCTCTGAGAAGAAAGGAAGATCAAGGAGTGGTAGAAGACATCTCCATCACTCCCAAAAGAATTCCCATAGGATATCACACAGTAGCTCAATTCCATCCCTTGTTAGGAATCATAGGAGGTCTGGGGTGGATGAGTTGAAAGGAGAAATGAATAAGATCAAACCTACTACTTTTGATGGAGAGAATAAGAGGGATGAAGATGATGAGACATGGTTGTTAGGCATGAGGACGTATTTCCAATTGCATAACTATTCTTTCCATCAAGAAGGAAGAATTTATATCTATCAGTTGAAAGGAAAGGCATCCATGTGGTGGGATTAGTTTGTGCAATTGTATCATGTTAGAGAGAAAAATGTGACTTGGAAGGAATTCAAGATGAATTTCGAGAAGAAATACCTGACCAAGAGGTATTATGAAAAAAATATGAAACAATTATTTGAACTCAAATTGGGCAGCATGACCATTGAGGAATATAAAAGGAGTTTTTTGGAATTTTTGAATTATTTATCTTTCATCAAGGATGAGACAATTAAGATTTAGAGGTACCTAAGTGGGTTGTCAAATTTCATTAGTGACAATATCCAATGTGATGATCCCAAGACTTTGGAAAAAAACATAAGGACAGAAAAGTGCTTATATGATCAACAAAAAGGAAAACCTACTTTCCAAAAATCTTGGGAAGACAAGAAGAATTTTAAGAGGGAACTGAGGTAGAAGGGGAATAAGCCACCCTTTTTCAGAAATAGTCCTCAAGGACAACCATATTTTAGATAGCATAGAATGGATGAGGTAGGTGGGAAAAGGCCAAGGAAGGAACACATTCAATGTTGGGGCTGTAAAGGAGACCATAATTATAGATATTGTCCTAAAACAAATGACAAAGTGAGAGTTTTCCACAATGTACAACGAGCATAAATAATGGAGGTGATGGCCAGAAGTGTACTTAGGATCTATGCAACCCTCAACAACAAGCAAGTTGAATTTCAATCACACATGATTGAAGTAGATAGTATGATCAATAACCATGCATTTACTATTTTGATAGATTCATGAGCTAGTCATAGCTATATAGATACTAAGGTAGTGGAAATATGGATTTTTCCAAGAAGTAAGAATGAGAAATCTTGGCTAGTACAACTGGCTACAGGAGCCAAGAGAAAAGTTGTTGATCTAGTTAAATCATCTCTAGTGGACATGAATGGGATAAGTACCAAGGAATATTTAAACATTTTGCCATTGGGTTCATATGAATGTTTGATTGGTATGGATTGGTTAGACCAAGACCATGTTGTCTTAGACTGTCATAACAAGGAATTTACTTTATTGGATGAGGAAGGGAACCCAAGAGTCTTCCAAGGGATTCATAAGGTAATTATTGTCCAAGAGATCTGAGCAATGCAACTGAAGAAGTGTTACATGAAGGGCTGCCAAATATTTGTAGCCCATATGGAAGAAGCACCTAAGGATAAAGTTCCAAATCAGGAGGATCACTCAGTCTTGAAATATTTTGAGGATGTGTTCAAGAAGACACTAGGACTACCCCCAAAGAGAGATATTGATTTCTCTATAAATTTGATTCCTAGAGCAACTTTAGTATCAAAGAATCCCTACAGAATGAGTACACCAGAGATGAAGGAGCTGCAAATACAACTTGAACAACTTCTGAAGAAGGGGTATATATGCCCAAGTGTGTCACCTTGGGGTGCCCTGGTATTTTTTGCAAAGATGAAATATGAGACATTGATATCAATGTGCGTCGACTTCAGAGAATTGAAAAAAGTGACTATAAAGAAAAAGTATCATTTGCCAAGGAGTGATGATCTCTTTGATTAGTTAAAGGATGCAAAGATATTCTCAAATATTGATATCAGGTTAGGATATCCTCGGGTAAGGATCAGAGATGAAGACATCAACAAGACCGCCTTCAGGACAAGGTATGTTCATTATGAATTCACAGTGATGCCATTTGGGTTATCAAATGCACCAATTGTTTTCATGTGCTTAATGAATGGTGTTTTCAGGGAATATTTAGACAAGTTTGTCATTGTATTTTTTGATGACATCCTTGTATATTCCAAGTATTAATAATAACATGCACGTCATTTGAGGATGGTGTTACAAGTGTTAAGAGAGAAACATTTGTATGCCAAATTGATCAAGTGTCTATTTCATCAGAACAAAATTCACTATGTGGGGCATACCATATCTGAAGAAGGGATAACAATGGACCCTGAAAAGATTGAGGCCATTAAAGGATGGAAAACACCTAAGAATGTGATAGAATTTGTATCCTTCATGGGTTTAGCTAGCAACTACAAAAGATTCATTTCAGGGTTTTCAATAATTTCTCACCCAATCACTTCCCTACAAAGGAAGGGGGTGAAGTTTCAATGGACAACAAAATGTGAAAAGATCTTTCAGAAATTGAAGCAATTGTTAACCAATTCGCTAATTCTAAGGATTGTTGATCCGAATTAATATTTTGTGGTTTGCATAGATGCATGCAATGAAGGACTTGGTGGAGTCCTCAGTCAAAATGGGTTTGTGATATGTTTTAAATGCGGGAAATTGAAAGAGGATGAAAGGATCTATGCCACTCATTATTTGTATTTGGTAGCCATAGTGCATGACTTGAATAAGTGGAGGCACTACCTCATGGAAAATAGGTTTGAATTGAGTACAGACCATAACAGTCTGAAATATTTTTTTGATCAACCAAATTTAAATGCTAGATAGAGTAGATGGTTGAAATTCCTCTCTGAGTATGACTTTGATATTAAGCACATCAAAGGAAAAGAGAACAAAGTGGTCGATGCACTCAGAAGGAGATTGCATGAACTACATGATACAACCATTAGCATTTATCAATATAATCTAAAATGCATAATTTCTGAGGCTGCAAAAGTAGATTTGTGGTACATGGAATTGGTAACAAAATTGCAACAAGGTAAAATGCAGTAGAAAGTTGAACATTATGAAGTGGGAATTGATGGAATTCTCTTGTATAGAAACATAATTTATGTGCCCAATTCTCCTTATTTGAAGAGTACGATTTTAAAGAGATGCATAATGTACCTTATGCTAGGCACCCAGGATATCCGAAAATAGTTTCAGCATGCAAGAACCAATATTACTGGACATGCATGAAAAATGAGATTGTTGAGTACATTGCGAAATGTTTGGAGTGTCAAAAATTCAAGGCTTAGAATAGACACCAAACTAGGTTGTTGCAACCCTTTCCCATTCCTGAGTGAAAGTGGGAAGTGGTGACAATGGATTTGATCACCAAATTTCCCAGAACAAGAAAGCAACATGATGCTATCATGGTGGTGGTGGACAAGCTTACTAAAAATTCCCATTTCATTCCTATTAAGGTTTCTCATAATGAAATCAATGCTGTTGATATTTATATGAGGGAAGTACCATGCTTGCATGGAATACCCAAGACAATTATGTCTATCAGAGATCCAAAGTTTACCTCAATGTTCTAGAAGTGGTTATTCAAAGGGTTCGAAACAAATATGAACTTCAACACAACTTATCATTATGAGTCTGATGGGAAAAAAAAAAGGGTGAACCAAGTGATATAGGATATGCTAAGGATGTACGTGATGGATAAACCATCTAAATGGGAATATTATCTACACTTGGTAGAATTTTCCTACAAAAATGGGTATCAGGAATCACTAAAGATGAGTCCATTTGAGGAAATTTATGGAAGAATGTGAAACACCCCAGTAAGTTGGGACAACCCAGCTAACATAGCAGTGATTGGGCTAGAGTTGATCAGAGAAATGGAAGAGAAAACACTAAGGATTAAACAAAATTTAAAGGCTACCCAAGAAATAAAGAAACATTATTCTGACAAGGGTAGAACTCATAGGGAATTTAAAGTGGGTGATCATGTTTTCTTGAAAGTGAAGGCCAACAAAAGTTCCCTGAAGTTGGGAAACTGTTGCAAGTTGTCAACCATATATTGTGGGCCATTTAAAATCTTAGAGAGGATTGGACCAGTAGCTTACATGCTTGCATTACCTACATCTATGTCTATACATATGTATTCCATGTATCATTTCTTAAGAAATATATACCTGATGCTAATCATGTTATTGATTGGAATGTGATTCAGGTGGATCAAGAAAGCACTTTTCAAGTGCATTCGGTACACATTTTGAACTGGAAGATCAAACATCTCCTGAATCAAGCCACATTTCTTGTAAAGGTACAATGGACCTTGTACAATCCCGATGACACAACTTGGGAGTGTGAAGATGTTATCTGGGCAGAATACTTGCATATTTTTGAAGATTTTGGAAATCTTACTTATGTTATGTAAGTAAGATTCACCGAGGACAATGCATAAATAAGGGGAGGGGATTGTAATACCTCAAGGCCGAGCCCCTATTTAATTGTAATGATGTTTAATTATGTTTATAGAATGGTGATCCAAATGTTTATAAGATGGAAGGATTATGTGTTTAATAGGTCGGAGAGCCTAGATTCTAAGGCCAGTGAGCTTGATTTTGCATATGTAATTATGTAGATAATTAAGAAAAATACATCGTTGCATGTAGACCAACCACGAAGAAATATTTATGGGGAAATACGCTCTACTAAAAAGGGAAATGGAAGGGGGTTGAGAGGCTAGGAAAAAGGGGCTAAGCTTGACGGAATAACCCAAGGAAATATTATAATGTATTTCCTAAATTATTAAAGTTTGGGAAATAAACAATGTTACCCTAAGTTCCTTTGGGGAGGGGAACAAACTCCAAGTGGAGAGGAATGATATCATGGAGAGCCAAGTGTCATCCAAGACACATGAAAAATTATGTGGGAAATTCTATCATTGTGGGGGTTCACCAACCATTCTTTCCATCTCTCCTCATGAGTTCACTCTCACCATTCAAACCATTCTTTCCATACTTTGTTCCATTTACTCATGCATTGAGCAGGAACGCAGTCAATCTTTTCCTTTCATTGTTGGACCCTGTGCCATCATGAATATCTATAATTTGCAGAGCCTTCCATTTCCTTACCTATTTTTTCTACTGTGGTTACCTGGTTGACTTAAGAGCTGGACAAAAGAAGCAGGTTTTCAGGCGTGTTGTTTGAAGTGGCGGGTTGTTAGACCTGTGGGTTCAAGAAGCATGTTTTCAGGCTTGTGAGAAACTCTCTCCAGGTGAGAGAGTTTTTTGGGGAAGTGATTTCTCTTGGAGGGAGTCTAGCAGCAACTAGAGATATTTGAGAATTCCTGATCTAGCCTATTGTTAAAGCTCTAGAAGGGAAGTGGAGCAGTCGATGGACTATGGAACAGTGAAGGTGTATATTCCTGGGGTGGGACAAACAAGTGGGGATTGATATTTTGTGAGGAATGAGATTAATTAGGCTCCTTGGAGGGAATCCTTCTTGTTGCATTGTGCAACTTTCCGTATTTTTAGCCTAGCCTAGGATTTCCTTTACCTTAGGTGGATTTTAGTCCCAGCTCGGGGGTGACCCATTGTTGATAGCTTGGATCAGCATGGTCTAAGGCTGGGAGGTTCGTAGAAGGTATGCATGCAGTCGATGGTATTCTCATAAAAATATAAGTACCAATTCTATGTTAATATTATGTTGTGTATCTTGAAAATGTGTTATAATGTTATGAGTATTGTCTGTATATGTTGCTTGTGTAGGCTTACTATTATTTCCACATTATTCTATATTGTAGAAGAATTTTTATGTATATTTACATTTTCATTAGATATATATGTATATCATATCATGATAGTTTCAAGTGGCATGACCTGACGTCGTGGTTGGGTATGTTAGAATTTGGTTTTTAGAGAAGTTGGTTTTGAAGTAGTGGTGCTTCCCCGATGAGGGTGGCCAGGGGACATTACACGGTGTCTAACCAACACTATTATGTGTTATAGGAACACATATGTGGGGGCATATACTTCGACATATATTATATATGATCCTTTTTGTATCGGTCTATTTATAAACATCCAGAGCTAGGAGCCCAATTTTGTTATGTGAAATCCATATTTTTTGTATTACTAGACATAGAAGTAATAATATATACATCCCATTTTCCTTTTTATTTATATTTGAAATGTGTTTATATACATTTATATGCATGTTTCTTACTTTAAAAATGTGACAAATACCAATCTAGTACATAGTTATCACATGCATCAGATACAAAATTTGCACTTCTAAAAACATGAATATAGGTAATATAGTTAAAATATCGTTCTAGAAGCCATAACCATAGGATTAGTCAGATAAATGTGGGATCATGCATAGGGTATTGACCATTTAGTTGTGACACCACCAATTAGGAATCTAGGAAAACTACTAAATATAAGATTCCATGCACCATAGCATTTCTTAGGAGTTCAACCATGATGTTATAATCAACGATGTTATAATCAATGATGTTATTCATTGATGGCCCTAGAATAGAGCCTCTAGATACAATCACTTGGCCCTCAAGAGAATAAATTACCCATGGAGTGGAAGGAAGGTTATGAGTGTGATGGCTTGTTCCATCCATGAAGTCGACATAGATTGAATATTCCATTGACATATTCCAATCAAGTAGAAACACTATAATCAATCAAGGGAAGAAAAGTTAAAAACTAAAATATTATTCTTTATGAAAAATAAATACAAAGCCAAATGTTGGAGCAATAATGCTCAAGAATAATACTTTTTAAGATAGATCCCATTCTTGGAATCTGGTGGCACATTACCCTCGTAATTTGATAATTTGTAAGCTCATTTCTCAATGGCATGCCTCACGATCTAAGGGTTGTGCCACATCAGATTAAAATTTCCTATGCCTAACACATCATTATCTTGATTGTAAACCACAACAAGGTCACCCTCATAAAATAACCTTGGTGGAAAAACTTGTCATATTGAGACTTGACACGTTACTTATGTGTCTCGGTTGCGGTGGCAACATCACAAAGTTTCTCATCTAGCTTCTCTAAGTGAACAAGACACGCTTTTAAATCCATTGTGTTAGGTAGAAGCTTGATCATGATATTTAACAAAGGAATTTCACATTCAATAGGAATAACTACTTCCACTCTGTGAATGAGTTGGAAAGGTGAAAAAACACTAGTAGTTTTGATAGAAGTTCAGTATGCCTAAAATGTTGGGTAAAGCATCAAATGTCAGTTAGATTTTCTCTTATTGATAATGCATTGAAGTATGTTCTTGAGAGACTTGTTTGTGACCTCTACTTGACCATTTTCATATGGATACTAAGGAGACAAATTATCCTTCTTAAATCCCAATTTTGATGCTAAATCAAGAATAATTTAGTTCTAAAAGGGACTTCCATGGTTAGTGACAATATATCTCATAAATCTGAAACTGATGATAACCTAATTGAATAGAAACAAATTTACAGTCTCATCGTTGTTCATGAAAGAAGGCATGGACTCCACCCACTTTGTAAAATAGTTGACTCCCATGATGATGTAATGATTCCCCCTTGTCATTGGTGGGTGGCATGTATTGAAGACAATTCCCCACTTTGTAAATGGACCAATGGTGATGACAGGAAACAATAGAGCATAGTGGGCATGCATTTTTCAACAAATCATATGATAAGGATGCATTGGCAGGCACAAATGTTTTCGATTTTTATCGAAGTCAACAAAACTAACTTATATCTTTATGTAGCTACCACCACCTTTCATTTGTAAATGTTTATATTTCTGAGTTTCGAAGCGATAATTGAATTAAAGCTTACCTTATTGAGTTTTTATCATTTTCATTTTCGTTTATTTTATTTTTAATTCATGACTACAATCATGAACTTAAACATAAAACTTAGCTTGGTTTCATGATCTTTTACCTTAGAAATATCATTTTAGAAGCCACCCATATGTGATTAAAATTCAAAATCTTATGAAATGGTTGATTAGTCCATTATCGAAAATTTTGTTTTATTATGGTTGTTATGAATTCAATGGTTCGATAGTTCATTGTCGAAATGTTTTGATGCATGAAGAACCTTCGTTAACAGTTGATATTCTTCTCATAAGTTTAATTGCCATATCAACATTTATGCAAATGAGTACAAACATGTTGTACTTGCATTTTCACCTTACCTTGCTAGCTCAAAACATTAATGAAGCTATTCATTATGTGCATAGGGTTTTGTACTTTATAGTTTTTGGAAATCATCACGAGATATGGAATTCTATGAACCCTTTGATTTTCATTTTCCCTAACTCATCTCACCAAGTTATGATAGTCCCCAAACTTAGCAATTTTTGCGCCATTACATTTCGCATATAATTTTCTTTGTTGCTTGTCTTTTGGAAATGAAACCCACATTGCGTGATGTCTATTGTATCCTTTTCACAGTGGAAATGACACATGTGATGAGAATCCAACCAAATGACTCTGAGTTTTTTAGTTTTAAAAAACTGTAATTTCTTACCTAAGACACATTTTTGCGGGAAGGTTTCTGAGCACACAGTTACGAATTTTCCCACACTGTTTAAAAACCATTTCAGAAATGGGGTCATTTACCTTCCATGCGGGAATATTTTTAGAAACCATAGAGTTTCAGAGATACATCTCATTCTTTGGAGGGGAAAATTTTAGAACTTCTTTTGCAGCTGAGGTAAGCATTTTTTTTTTTTTCTCAGAGATTCAAGCCTGTTATGGGTTTGGCTAGGGTTCAAGCTTATATGCCTTTCTATCTGTTATGAGTCTACATAAAATGATTAATCTTTATCAGAAACAAAATTTTAACCCATTGTCAAATATTTTTCATCATGGTCTAATTCGAATTCTTGTGTCGTCGCATCTATCTAAGGTTGGGGATACTTGGGAAGATTTTTTGTTTCGAAATGATTTTACCCTACCTGAGACTGTAATAGAATTGCCTCTCCATATCAATAAAAACCCCATCTCATGCATGTCTAACCCTACTATCGAAAACCTGTGTGTTTATCCACAAGAAGACCATGCTACCACAGATCGAACTTCTGTTGCTATCCAAAACCTATTGGGCAAAAATCCACGATCTCTTTTCATGCCTAGAAATTCATTAGAGAAGATTTTAGATGTGTTAAAGGACATGTTTCCTATGGTTCCTATTCATGAGCCAAATCAGGTGGTTTTAAACAAATCAATTGTCAAGAAAAAAGGCAGGTATGCAAAACAGAGTAATTCAGACTTAATTTTTAGAAACAAGAGGATTAAGCAGGCTAGTAATGTAATTATCAAAAGATTCAACGAATTCCAACACCATCATAAATTCAGATTTATAAGATGCTTCTTTGTCTAATATTTGAAATGGTAAAAAGTTGTTTTGATTATTTTTTTATTTGGTTCTGTTTGAAAAATAAATAGATAGATTTTATTTTATTTTTATTGTATTTTTACTATTTTAGACTAGCTACATAATCCTGTAGCTTATCTTTTGAAATTATTAGTTTGCAATTTTTGTCTAAAATTCAATTTTGTTTTATCTTTTTCAAGAAAACAACAGTTTATGAGGCTATTTTCAAGGACAAGGAATTATGGATTAAGCGCTTGATAGCTTAGTATTTTCTCATTTTTGAAAGAA
The DNA here is from genome assembly GCA_009831015.1 of Picea engelmannii. NCBI lineage: Eukaryota > Viridiplantae > Streptophyta > Pinopsida > Pinales > Pinaceae > Picea > Picea engelmannii. Next base: position 21,543 of record ML805602.1, read on the forward strand.
AAATACCATTTAACTAATTATTTTTTTATGTAAAGACTCCTACAGGAGTATCTTTTTATTATTCTGTTTTTGTAAGCAAGATTATTTTCAGGGATCATCCTCTATCTTGTATGATAAGAGGTAACTGATCCAAGACTTGTTTAACTAGTTTTTGTTGCTTAGTGATCAAGGACAACTTTTGTTGGAATACAGTATGAAATTGTGATTTTGAGAAAGAATATGGAAAAGCAATTCACCTTTGGCTTTAGACCTGTGTGATGCTTATTCCATTTCGTTCTTTCATTACTGTTGTATTATGAGAATGTTATTATGGTTGATTTTAGCTTTATCTTGTCATCATATGGTGTTTTCATACTATTAAATATTATATGTTGTCCATAATTTCTTATTCCATTTTTTATGTGTGATTGATCTATCATTTGATTATTTTTGAATTTATTCTTAATGTTAAATGTTGGATAATATCAATATTTAGATATGAGTTTTCTTTCATTCTTAAATATTGATCATCCTAAGATCACAGGATTTTTAATTAGATGTATTTTTGTTGTTATTAATTTACTCCAATATCAAATACTTCTTTGACTGTATTCTGGAAGTGATAGTATTGTTCTGTTATAGGTTTCTCTTAACAACAGTATAGGCAAGAGCTCATACAACACAAGTAGATGCATTCTTTTCTTTTATTTAGAGTTGTTTATGAATGAAATGATGATTACATTAATTATCTTTGATTTTTTTTGTGTCATTGTTTCAATCGTATTTAGTTAGTATTTATTTGTTTAATATATTTAAAAAACAAAAACCCAAAAAGAAGTGTTGTTCATATTTGATTCATAAAATTTATCAAACAATCATTTTCGCAAGATTTCATGGAAACCTTGTAAGCTATATATAAAATGTTTGTTGGCACAGGGGAGACCCAGGGTTCAATACTACAACAATGCACCAACAAAACCCTAGCTACCGGCCCTTTCAGCAACACCTGCGAAGCAGATGAAGTATCACCCGAGGTAGAGGCAAGGGTGGTTGCAGGACTCAAGTGTAGGAAACCTTAGTTGGGACACATATCTATGATTATAATACTTAACAGAGCACTTAACATCAACAATGCATCAATATTCAACCAAAAAATATTGCGCAGATAGAACAGAGTGTTGCATCATTCACTCAGATTTGATGTATTTAAGCACTTTATCATAAAAAATCAGGTTATATCTAGCAAATCAAGCACTAATCACCTTCATATAGATCAGATATAACATTCTTACACATCATTAGCACAAAGCATAAGCAGATTTGTCTATCTCTATCAAATCACTTAGCAAGAGAAGTTATAAACACATTAAGACAAACAAAAAGAGAAACAACACAGTGTTTACGTCGTTCACCCCCACCCTCGGGCTACGTCCAACAACTCTTCTTATTTATTGTCTTAAATCAATTGGTTACATGCACAAAGCCTCAAAAACCCTACTCTGCATAGGATAGAAGATCTGCACAGCTCACTAGATCCTTCTTCCTTGTGTTCCACCATAAAGCCTTCCACAGTCTTGCTACAATGACTTGCACTTAGCTCTGTAAGTCTCACAAAGTATGTATGAAGCCTTACAATTCTTGATCACACATATCCAACTCTTAGCACCTAGCCAACTTGCACACACTAACATCATATAGATGCCTTCCTTTTACATTTCCTATACATCTATTTATACATACAAAATAGGCCTAAACATGGTTAAACCCATGGGTCAACATCCCATGCCCATTACATAATCCCAAAAACCCAAAAAGGACCCAAAAAATGGGTCAAGATCCGTGATCTCCTCTTTGTCTTGCACTCCTCCTTCGATAGGCTGTTGAAGTCCCAAAATAGGTCAAACTTGACCAGATACCAACAAAACTTGGTCAAGGGCCAATAGGCCCCCAACACTCACCTGTGACTCTTCCCGAGTCACTCTGATGTAGGAAGTTCTTCTTTGAACACTTCAAGCTTGGCTCGAACTGCTTCGACTTGTTGTTGTGCTACAAGATCTTGTTCAACAAATTATTGAATGACTGCATCATTCACAGGTCCTTCTAGGTGTTGTTATGTTGTGGTGCTAACCTGCTCTAGTTTTACTCCCTGGCCTTCTACCTATGTAAAAAATTGATATGCCTTATCTTGTACATGTTGGAGTTTCTGAGTTATCTCCATAACTCTGCTTTGGATAGTATGGATGTGTTATTGTGCATTGTGTTACTGCAACTCCAATTCCTACAACTCTGGGTTCTCAGTAAGTTTCTGATATGTCTGGGCACTACAATCAACGAATTTCTTACATTCTCGGGTAAGGGCCTTTATCCTTTCAACTGTGCTCCTGGAAGTTGCTTCTCTTTGGTCCTTTACCTCCTATGGGGTCTCTGGCATAGTGCGTAGTTCTAGGTCTATGATGCGTTGCTGCAGCTGCTGGATCACTTCTTCAAGTTGAACTACTTGCTTCATGACTTGATCCTCTACCTTAACTTCTACGATAGTCATAGAGAACAGTGCTATGTCGACTGCTTCCTTCACTTCGAGTTTCTCGCTAAGAAACTGTTCCTTTCCTTGCTGCAGTTGTGCCTTTTCTTCATCGAACTTTTCTTGGAGAGTACTCTTTTCATGTTTGGCAGCTCAGTGTTTTTCTACAAGTACTCCCTATACTTGTACCAAAGCTTGGGTGGCTTGTGTTGTTTCCTCTTGCGCTCGTCGAAGATGAGCTTTGACTGTATTAGCTAAGTGGTGGAGTTGAGATGGATCATCTCCCACTTCTATCTCTCCCAACGCAGTGGAGACTACACTGATGGATTGTAGGGATTATTGTACCCCTCAGAGTTCAGTCTCAATTCGATCATACAAATACTCTTTCTTTGCTTCTTGTTTCTCTGCTATTTCTAGCGAAGCATCGTTCAGGGCTAGTACAAGGAAGTTGAAGTCATCAGAGATGAGGACGGTCTACATATTTGTCATAGTGGCCTTTGATTTCTTCTGGGAGGAAGGTTTTGGAGGCGAACCTTTCCTCTTATTTAGGGGATCAACCTCGTCACCCTACTATTGTTCGACCTCTGTTTCATTCAAATCTACACCATCACCTCATTTATCTAGTGATATGGAAGCAGTCTTCATGGATGCACTGTCTAAATCATGGACCTATTTGATATTCTTTGTCTTGCTTAGTTTGGGTGTATCCTATGTATTTTATGGGCTATCGATGTTGGATATCTCTGCAGGGTCTGCTGGAATGAGGAGGTTCACCGAACAATCCTTGGTAATCTCCTCCAAGTCCTCCTTTGTTATCTTATAGTAGTATTGGATTTATTATTTGTGTTCGTCTACGCACGCTATGATGTAAATGAAATGTCGATCACCATTGAACTTCATCAAAGTCCTGAATCGGTGTATAGTGTTCGACATCATGCGAGGCTTGGACTATATGGATATCTTCAGCTGATTGTAGTATGTATGGAACACAACATTTGACTACCATTTCTTGTTCATTTCACTTGAGTAACACAATGTACTAAACTTCGTGGCCAATGGTTTGAAAAGATTAATGTCCGGGAAGGTCGCACCTTCCGACATCTCCCAGGTGATGAAGGCAATCAAGATCAAGAGCCAACTGAAATGGAATTCATATCCTTGATCTTGTGCTTCTCTATAGTCAAGTTCCAACTGGTTCACCAGGTACTTCTCCCAATTCATTTGTAGGCCCTTCGTGCACTTCCCTGTGAGGTCGACTACAAAACCAGTCACTTGGGTGGGTCAGTTCTTGCGTACTAAATTCTCTACAATCATCTAACAGGAGAGGTGAACTGCACCATTCTGAATAGAGGCTACCTTGTAGCCTCGTGTTCCCTTCTCAAAATCACCATAAGTGTCCTTGATCCTTTGTGCGAGAGCACATTCCATGGATTTTCTAGGATAGAAATCTTGTGGCTCGAGTCCTTGCATACTAGAACCCATGATTCTATTGATCAAGGTCGGATCAACTATGATACGATGGTTTAGACACAAGTATCCTCCATGGTAACAAGACAAAAACATCTTGACACATGCATTCACCTCTTGGTGTCATCCAAAATGGGGAATTTTCATGACATTGAGCAGGGTGGACTGTGCGAGGTTATGGGTCCATGCTTGGGGAATTACCTTTGAGTTTTTCCCTTGTGTTCTAGTCATATACTTATGTGGGGATAACATGTTGTAGAATTTGCGTTCTCCAATGTTGAAGTCTCTAAACGTCAACTCTATGATCTTATCTTGGTCTTCTCACACTGCGTGTATCCCCTTCAGGAGGTACATAGTGACCAAGGTGTACTTGAAATATCTAGGTACATTGTCACAGTTTACGACACTTCTTAAAGGTGGTATATAGGTGGGTAAGATAGTTGGGATCAGTTTAGCATTCACTAAGTCATCCCTATGCTTAGTTCTCTTCTCCTCGGACGACTGGGATGGTCTTTCTTCGCGAGCAGTGGATGGAGAAGATGAAAGTCCTCTCATGGATGATGCTTGTATACCTGTAGACACCAACATGACTCTTTTGGTCATGAGGTTAATCAAAACTTCCTCAACAACTCTTTCTACAACGCTCAACGTGTCCAACATACACACTTGGGGTTAACAATATCAGGTTTGGTGGGTAGCTTAGAAACAGTAGCAATATATAGAGTAGAATTACAATGATCACTTTATAGACTCAACTTAGTCCGAGGGCTCAAATTATCAATTGGAAAAAAGTGTTCTCGGTGCGTGGCGTGCTGGGATAAATAGGTAACTCGACAACGGGTCGCTTGTAACAGGTATGAGGCCTTCATTAACTTTGTTTTGTCCGTTATGGAGTGGTCCCAACTGTCGGATGGAAAGATGGCTGGCCATAAAAGGATTTTTATTCATTCAGAGCATTGATCTAACAGTTATAACGTTCGCAATGACTATATTTCTTCGCCTAGGCGAAGTGCCATGTGTTGTTGTTCTGATATCCCGACGAAGCTCCAATTCTACAAATTTTCCTTCTGTGAGGTTCCCTCTGGAACCTTCTGCAACTTTTCGATCTAAGCTCTCTTTTTACTTACCTTTCTAGCCTTCTTCCCAGTGAGCTTCATCTCAGTATGCATTTTTCCATTATGATTCTTATCTTCTTTCAATATAGTTACTTCGCATTGTCGAAATTCATTCTTAAGATTCGAGGGTGATACTTCTTCTTTATCTGGGATAAGTACTTCAGTCTTCTTTTGGTATTCTAGGGTTCTTTCAACTTCGAAATTAGGGTCTCTAGTGTTAAATAGCTTCGATCTATTCTCCTGTTCTGCAATCAAGTGTGCGATTCTTCTAGTCGTGAAATATTTTAACTCTTTCTTCTTCTATTCTAAAACTGCTTCTTCTTCTTTCCTTCTGTCCTAGTCTCTTTCAATCTAGGGTTTTCCTAACAGCATGGTAAATGGGGCATTGTCCTCAATAAATTTAATAATCTCAAAATATTCTTCAGTCGAAGTTCCATTGACATTCATAGGTATCTGAGTGAGCTTTCCACATAGGTTTATCATCTTTCCTTTGAATAGTCCTATTCCTCCTAATGAAGGAATCATAATAGGCCTCCCTATAGCTTCCCAAGTTCTCTCTGTCATGATATTCACCTGTGTTTCCTCATCTAGAACATAGTCAATGACGAAGTCTCATATTCTTGCTTTGAGGCATTCTTTTTCTTTGAAGATCTATGATAATCTGACATGTGGGTGGTCATTAAGGGTTTCTTTCATCTGTAATAATATTTTCTATGATTCTTCTTGGGATTTTGTCATAATCTTAGCTTATGAATCTGCCTTAGGGTTTTTTTGTCTCATGTTCATTCCTTCAAGCCTAGCAATCATTCTAAGGAAATCCAAAACTTCATGGTCCATAGCTTTGCAAAAAAGACAACTAGGTTTTCTCCCAGAGCATTCCTTAGCAAGATGTCTTGGTTTTCTGCAACTGTAACAGAGGGTTAGTCCTCTCTTTCATTTAAATGATCCCCAGCCTTTCCTGTACTGTGCACTAGGATCATGGTAGTTAACCTACAAAAAATTCTTTCTAGGACCTTGCATACACTTATTAGTCCAAATATCCTTTCTATGCATAGGAATAACATATTTTTCACTATTCATATCAAATCTTATTTCATCTATTAATACCCTAGTTTTCAAGCTAGGATAAAATCTGTCAAACATACCTAGATTCATACTTTTGAAACAACAATTCCCACTAATCTTACTTATACAAAGCACAAAGCCTTCAGATATATAAATTTCACTATGCTTACCTGTATCACAACATAGATCTTATAGATCTTACCTCTTTTCTTCAGATATGACCTCTTTTATTCAAATCAGACTTATTTTCTTAGCACTGAGCTTCACATCTATGTAGAGTATTGTGCATTAGAGCAACAGATATACGCACAGAGCTTACACAATTTCAGGTTGAATCTTTGCACAAAGCTTCTTCTTTCCCAGTTCCCATCAATCACAGTTCTAGGTCCTGACAATGGAACCATTTTTCGGCATAGGGGCAGACCTAGGGTTCAATGGTACATCAACACACCAAAAAAACCCTAGCTATCAGCCCTTTCGAAAACACCTATGAAGCACATGAAATCTCACTCAAGGTAGAGGCAGTGGTGGTTGTAGGACTCAAGTGTATGCAACCTTAGTTGGGACATAGATCTGTGATTATAATACTTCACAGTGCACTTAGCATCAACAATTCATCAATATTCAACCAAAAACTACTGCATAGATAGAACAGAGTGTCGCATCATTCACTCAGATCTGATGTATTTAAGCACTTTATCATAAACAAGAAGGTTATATCTAGCATATCAATCACTCAACACCTTCATATAGATCAGATCCAACATTATTACACATCATTAGCACAAAGCATAAGCATATTTGTCTATCTCTATCAAATCACTTAGCAAGAGAAGTTATAAACACATTAAGACAAGAACAAAGTGGAACAACACAGTGTTTATGTGGTTCGCCCCCACCCTAGGGCTACGTCCACCAACTCTTCTTCTTTATTGTATTCAATCAGTTGGTTACATGCACAGAGCCTCAAAGACCCTACTCTACATAGGACAAAAGATCTGCACAGCTCACTAGATCCTTCTTCCTTGCATTCTAGCACAAATCCTTCCACATTCTTGCTACAATGACTTGCACTTAGCTCTACAAGTCTCACACAGTATGCATGAAGCCTTACAATTATTGATCACACAGATCCAACTCTTAACACCTAGACAACTTGCACACACTAACATCACATAGATGCCTTCCTTTTACATTACCTATACATCTATTTATGCATACAAAGTAGGCCTAAACATGGGTAAACCCATGGGCCGACATCCCATGCCCGTTACATAATCCCAAAAACCCAAAAAGGACCACAAAAGGGGGTGAGATCCGTGATCTCCACTTCGTCTTGCACTCCTCCTTCGAGAGGCTATCGAAGTCCCAAAATAGGTCAAACTTGACCAGATACCAACAAAACTTGGTCAAGGGCCAATACTATTCATAATCATTTGTATATTCACATTCTTAGATAAATATTTGTAATTATTATGTCGATTGTTAGAATCTTTTCTTTAGTTAGTTTATTTCCTTTTTCTATCTTTAGTACCCTAGTTGTCTAACATATCCATTAAACCCGTCAGGATAGGTCATACCAAACAACTTTGATTAATTAGACAACCCCGAACCGGGTCTATCCTTCCAGTTGACAGTGTGTCAATTACACCCTTCAACAAATGGCGCTAGAAGGAGGGCTGAGGTCGATTTAATGATTAAATGTTTCACCCCTCAGCCTTTCATAATTCCAGATTTATAAATCCTTCTTCTGTGTCATATTATAATGCACTACAAGGCAGGTTAGATGACAAACTAACGTTTTGGAGTCAATTTCTTCAAATTCTTATTTTTTCATGGTTCCTGCCCAAATCACTCTATTGGAACATGATTTCAATGTCTCATTACCAGTTATTCCCAACAAGACAACTGATCTCTTTTCAAAACTCACCTTTGATGGTGACAGGAGCACATCTGCAGTAGACCATATTTCTAATTTTTTTTATAAATGTTTAAGACATAATATCATTGATCCTAATGTTACATAAAGATTGTTCACTCTCACTTTCTGATGTCGGGTTAAATATTGGTTTGAATATTTTCCATCTAATTCAATTCATTCTTTGTCTGAGTTTGTAAATGATTTTTTTATCATATTTTAATAAATATGATTATGATGAATTAAGTGAAGAATTAAGTTGCTTAAGGAAAAAAAGTGGTGAATCATTCAATGATTTTTCAATTAGGTTCATTCATGTTTGTAATATATTCCCTTTGAAATAAATGTCTCTTATTAATGAATGGTTTGAATATCTCAGTTCTCTCTCAGAAAAGCAAGATCACTTAATTGTTAACCAATCTGAATTGAGCACTAATACTCAATCTCAAGATGGTTCAAATTTTCATGTTGATCTTGAAGATTTTGAAGCACCACATTTTTTGTCAACTTCTTTCATTTTGGCAAATCATGAGCCAGTTAATGCAATTGTCACCTCTAATCATTCTTTTCAAACAATGTCTCCTCCTATTGAAGAAGGAACCTTGAATTTAAAAGAGGATAGTTGTCACACTCTCATAGATTTTATAATTGTTTCTAAAGTAAAAGAGGTCGAATGTGAAGTTGATAATCATGTGGATGATAAAGCTTCCCCTAATTTAGTTGAACATGTCCATGATCAATCAGTAGGAGAAAAAATCATTAGTCAGACTAATAATCAATCTTCTGTTTCTAGTGATATGCTCTCAAATTTTCCCTTACGCAATGAACCAAATTGTCTCTTAGAAATTGTCTTGTACTCTTTAAAAGAGAATACAACAGAGGTTGATCGGTTTATACAAGGAGAGGGAACAAAACCATATTTCGAAACACATATACCTATCATTTCAAGAGATGCATTTCGTCTCCTCAATTCTTCTACATATTATTCCTTGTACCTTGATATTTTTGATCCTAATGTTGTGCGATTGGGTGTTCCATATTACCTTGGAGAGAATTCAGCATTATATAATCAGGTACAAATTAATAGAGATTACTGAATATAAGATAAAGAGGAAAATAATTTTTCCCATGAACATATTGATTTTTGTTCTCATCAATTATCCATGGGTAAATCAAGAAATTATTTGAAAGAGTCTCAAATTGCATCTTCCATTGATTCATCTCAATTTGTGTTTAAAGAAGGATATAAATTTTTCCATGATCAATTATTTGAGGTTGAAAAGTATAATCGACCAAATATTATTACTAATGATGATTATTCAAAAATTTTGGTTGTTCCATTTAGTCCACCTCAAATAGTTAATATTGAATTATTTAAGCTCAATGGAGAATGAGACACTTCTTTTCCAATCGAGAATCACGATAAGTTCTTGCCATCTTGACCTGACCTTTTTACAAGATTCTTCCCTTGATAGTCTAATACTTTATTCTCATCAAGAATATTTTTCGTATATGAATTCTTTCAAACAATCCCATGTTAGTAATTTCATGTATTATGATAGGATGGTAGATTGGTTTGAGTATTCATATCTTGAAAAGTTTCCAGGGAATGGTAAGATTATCTTCATTTTATTTAGAGATCAAGGAGGTAACTTTGACACACTCGTTTTATATCCTTCAGATGAAGAAAATATTGAACGAAAGGAAATATTTTCAGGAGGATGGGGCACTTTGGTCTAAGACGATGGTTATTTCAAGTCCCCATAACTCTCACAAGATTCACAATCTCATTTTTTCATATTTTTGTGACCCATATAATGACAAAATTGCAGAATGGCTAGATGATTCATACAAAAAGAATGTTCAAGGGAATGGTAAGGTCATGATTGCTTTGTTTTTAAATGATGATGATAAAGTTAGGCATGATATATTTTAGTCATTTTTCGATATACTACCATTCTTGTTAGTAATATTTGATTTTCTTTGCGTTGCAGGATTAGAGTTACTCTTATGGATACATTGCAAGCATGACTTTATGTAGTATTTTGATTTGTTTAGTAGTTAGAGTAGGTTTAGGAGTAGGTTTTCTCTTAGATTTATTTCTCATTGTTTCTCTTTGTAATATTGCAGTCATGAACACAAGTGGGTGCACCAAGAGAACCATAATATGAATGTTGTTAGTGTTGATTAAGGTTGGTTGTCATTGATGTCAACCCTTGAAGAAAGCCCCGTAGCAAAAAGGTTGGGTAATGGACCCAATATTGTTTGATTTAAATATGACTCGTTATTGTATTGTCATGTTTGATAATAAGTAGAAATGGATGAACTCCAAAGTGGTCCCCTTAGGGTGAAATCCATCACAGGGAAGACGCTTTGTGGATTGAGTTATCCTAGAAGTATGGTTAGCGAACTCATGCTTATTTGTGGAATAATGAGATGACTGCCAGTGAATTTTTTAGTGAAACTATCCTAGATGGATAGTTCTTATCATGCCATTTCAGGTGGTATGTGGAACGTCACATAACTCTTCATGGTTAGAGAATTATGGCCATGAGAAGTTGGAGAACGCGGGTTTGGGTAATGGACCCAAGTTTGTTTGATGGATAATGGTATGAGTTTTGATATATTTTTAGGTAATATTATTCTATATGGATATTACATGTCATTCAATTTCTGTTGGTATCTAGAACGTCATATAACTCCTCGCAGTTTGAGAGTTATGGCCTTACGAAGTTGGAGGACCCCAAAAGGTCAAAGTAGTCAAAGTGGTTTAAGAGATTTTAAAAGGTAAATAATAAAGTGAAGTGATGATTGTACTATAATTCAAAGTGAATACAAAATAAATTAATTCAATAATAAATTTCATGGAGAAATTAGAAGTGGGTTAACCCTAAAATAAGGAAAGTGGGGAAAGTGACCTAGAAGATGTTTTTAAGGAAGCTACTTAGAGAGTATAAATAAGAGGCAAGGCTCTCTAATTTAAGATACACTTGAGAATATTGAATGCCTATAGGTGTATGAGGTAAACAAATGATATATAAGATGAATTTCTGAGGAAAGTGAAGAAAAGAAGGTCGGAATTCAAGGAAGGATAAATTCTTTTGATGATGCTTTCTAAGGTATGTTTTTTTAGGTCATCTCACCATTTTCGCAATAACTTTTTTTCTAGAATGATTCAAACCGTGAAATTGGTATCCATTAAGGTAAAATATACAAGTATCTATGATAAGAAATTCATCTTGTGGGTTATTGTATTTTTGGAGTTACACTCCGTGGAAAATAGGGTTTGTGGCTAGTCCTCAAACTAGTCAAAAACAGGTTTTTCGGGTAAAAAATTCATAACTTATTCATAACAGATCCAAATTCAGTATGCCCAAATGTGTTGGTTAGAGTATAGTCTATATTATTGTTTCTAAAAGTTTCAGATCAATTCAACAAACATTTTGTGTGGGGCACGCTCTATAAGGTCTCTCTCTAGAATAAGCCAGAATTCAGAAAGGTGTGCCATTTTTTCCATAACTCCTTTTCTGAAAGGTTCCAAGTAGTGACACCAGGAGTAATTTCATAAAACAAACTGAAGAACATTGTGTATCAGTTTCAGATCTTTATTCATTACAGGTACAAAGTTATGATTATTTCAAGTTAGGGTTGTTGACTAATCCAAAACTAGTCTTGTGAGACTAAAGAAACGTTTGGTGACAATGCTAGTCTCTTATTGTTAAAGTTAAGGAAGGTTTGAAGGTATGTGATCATATACAACAGTTCTATTATAGAGTTAAAAATAATATTTAAATGATGAAATTGATGAGGGCTTTTGGTTGAGGTACAAGTTGGGTACATGGTTGAGATAAGTAGTTGATTAGTTGGCACATACATGAGGTGTATAGTTAATGATGCTGGTACATATTGATGAGTCATAGTTTATGAGTACTTGACACATGATTGGAACATACTTGGTACATGTTTGGTTGCATTTGTTTATGGTATAGATTGATTACAGATTGTTTGGTACAGGTTGGTGCATGGTTGATGCACTTGTTTGTGGAATAGGTTGATTACAGGTTGAGGTATAGGTTAATACATGGTTGATGCATAGTTTAGGTTTATTGGTACATGTTTATAGCAGTATATCTCATAGTGATAGTGTGACAATGGTTCCATCATTCTACTTCTACTTCAGGGCGGTTGGACGGGGCAAGGACAGGTGGTTGTAGCCACCTTCTGGTTGTAGCCGGAGAGCATAGGGGGTTGTAGCCTCCTTCTGGCTGTAGCCAAAGAATTAGGGAGTTGGAGCTTCCCTCAAGTTGTAGCCTAAGAAACTATGGGGTTGGAGCCTCCTTCCAGTTGCAACTGGAGAACAAAGGAAGTTGGTGCTTCCAATGAATGTAATTCCTCAAGACATATAAGATAAAGCATTCCATGGTTTTCTCCCGATTTGGGTTTTCACGTAAAACAATGGTGTACTGTGTATGTGTGTGATTGTTCATTTCTTATTTATCGTTATTGGATAATAAATCTACATTGATATAACACTTGGATTATTTGGAGAAAAATGATTATAATTACTCTATTACTAATTCAGTCCCCCCTCTCAGTAATTCAACAATTGGTATTAGAGAAGTTTCCTTGAGAAATCAGTTTAACCACTGAAAGGTAGATCATGGAGAGTACCAACCATATAAAAATGGAATACCACACTTTTATGGACATAAGTATGCTTTTTGGAGCATAAGGATGAAGACATATATACAAGCACATGGGTTTGAAATTTGGCAATCAATTGTAGATGGATACACAAAACCAACAGTTCCACCAAAAAATGACAAAGCAGTGAAAATTGGTCAGAATAATTACAAAGCTACAAATTCACTTTTGAATGGTCTCAGTGAAACAGTATTCACCAAAGTTGCACATTGCAAATCCACCAAAGATATTTGGGACAAGATTCAAGCATGAGTGATATGATTTCAGTAGTGCATCAGAGTGTTTCCATCAATGCCAAAGGGGAATATTGTTGATTAAGGTTGGTTGTCATTGATGTCAACCCTTGAAGAAAGCCCCGTAGAACAAAGGTTGGGTAATGAACCCAATATTGTTTGATGTAAATATGACTTGTTATTGTCTTGTCATGGTTTATAATAAGTAGAAATGGATGAACTCCGAAGTGGGCCCCTTATGGTGAAAGCCCTCACGGGAAGACACTTTGCGGATTGAGTTATCCTAGAAGTATGGTTAGAGAACCCATGATTATTTGTGGAATAATGAGATGAATGCCAGTGAATTTTTTAGTGAAACTATCCTATATGGATAGTTCTTGTCATGCCATTTCTTGTGGTATGTGGAATGTCACATAACTCCTCACAGTTAGAGAGTTATGGCCATGAGAAGTTGGAGAACCCAGGTTTGGGTAATGGACCCACGTTTGTTTGATGGACAATGGTATGATTTTTCATATATTTTTAGGTAATAATATTCTATATGGATAGTACATGTCATTCCATTTCTAGTGGTATGTGGAACATGATGCAGGAGCATCTCTCCACATCATCCAACCAGCCAGCCAGCCACGTCAGCTGATTCAAATTGCGCATTCAAGAGAGGCACAACCTCATTTTGATTTGAATTTGAATGTAATAAATGTCTTAGGTTGTTGAGCCGAGAGGCCATGCTTTGCACAAGCGTAGAAGTAGGTAGGACTTTAATGTTTGAAGGCTGAGATCTAGATCCGATCTGCGGACTAGACAACCCATTTAATGCCATTGAATAGGGTAAGTGAGTTTGGAGGGAAGAGCTCGAAGAGCCCCCTGATGTAAAAGATATTTGGACCTCATTTTGGTAAGTAGAGAGAGAGGAGAAGAAAGGATAGAGTTGAGGAGAGCTAGGAGAGTAAGAGAAGGAGTCGAGACCTTGTTATAGGCTGTGCTCAGGAACACCTTGTAAAAACAGGCATTCGCCATTAATACAAAACAACAGAATTTCTTGCATATTTTTTGTGTTGAATGAATGTTTGTATTTGTTCTTTATATGTTGTGAATGTATGCTATGTTTGGGAATTTGCAGAGAGTTTTTTGATTTTTAGGCTTGGGAGGTTCTTTGTGGTTTCATGCCAAGAGGGTGTGATAGAGTACTGCAGTCTCTGAATACCAGTGCATAGAAGCACTTCTAAACTCTACGGAGTCACACAAAGACATGCCAGGTGGGCATAGGAGCTGAAATAATCAACTCGAGAAAGACCTTGGAGGTTGTTGAACACCTCGGGAGGCAAGGCTATGGAGGAGAACATAGTTGCAGACATAAACTCTTGTGAGTTCTGTAAAGCTCTGCCAGGTGGGCATTGAGCAGGTGCAAGGACTGCACAGAAGAACTCTATTGTGAGTTCATTAGAAGTAAGAATCACTGAGGATTATTGATACTCTACCAGGAGGGCATTGAGTAAGTGCCAGAGGGAAAAAAAGGAACTCTTCAAGTTTAGATATTGAAGAAGAGTCCACTGAAGGATCTTCACAGGGTTGTTGAACACCCTGAGCACTCAGCAAGAGGTTGCTTGAGTAGACACGTTGCCAGGAGGGCATCAACTTCTCCATCTGCAGGAGAAAGGAAGAAGGATTCATTCCCTTAAGGTTTGAGTGATAGAAAATCTCAAAAGGAGTATCACCTTTGTGTGTGTGAAGACTCTGCAGGAGTGCAAAGGTCATAAATCTTCACATATTTGAAGAAGAGCTCAAGAGGGATAGCGTTTTTATATGTGTAGGCGAGACTCAAGGTGAAGAGTTCGCAGAGAAAAGGAGCGAAGGTCGAGGCCTTTGGAAACTTGGAATTCTTCCAAGTATAGGAAGAAAGTGCCAAAGCTCAAGAGGAGTACCGCTGCCATCAGATCCAGTTAAAAGATTTGGACAGTTGGAGTTTTCCTACGTCCAGGAAGCAGCAGGAGAAGCACATAGGAAGACGAGGTCTAAGCCATCATATCTTGTTCAAAACACCCGACAGACGTTAGATCTGTCAGGAGTTACGTGAGGTTTAAGCCCGCGTGAACAGGGAAGAGAAAGTCTCGAAAGGCGTTGGCATACCGAGATTTTGGCATTTGGGAGTTCGGAGGTCGTAAGGACAAGAGGTTGGGACACTCCACATTGAAAGTCCCAAAACAATGAATTGAATCTGAGTCGTCCGTCCGCGGGATCATCCATTTCAGAGATTCGGGAACCAGGACTCACAGAGGTGAGTATCATGACTTCCCACTTGGCAAAGTCCTGAAAGGATCACAGTCGTCCATTCATTGGGACACATGGTAGAGATTGAGGAACTCATCGGTATTTTGGCTACCAGGGTTTCAAGTTGTCAGAGGATTTGTGTCACTGGGGAATCACAAGTCGTGAAATCACAAAGTGAATAGGGACCATCCATCATAGGAGGACACGTGGCAGCAATCCAGGATTTCGGGGAAAATCCCAAAGGGAAAGCCAAGTCGACATATCGATATTCATCATTTTGGGAATCCTATGGATAAGAGGTTCAAGTATTTTGGCATTTGGAAACCCGAAATCATGAAATAAGAGGAAGGCCAGGAAATTGCCATTTCGGCATTTCGCACATCGGCATTTCGGGATTCGAGAGGATAGGAGGTCGGGCTCTCGCATCAATAAGTCCCGAAAAAAATAGGAATGCGGTCTTATGAGAAGTGGTCACATGGACCAGAGCATAGATAGGTGGGTTTAAGGCAAGAAAGGTTGTTTCGGGAAATCAAAATTTCAGTGTTCGGGAAGTCGAAGGGTCAGAGGATTCTTGACATCGGGATTCAAAAAGTCTCGAAACCCGAAATTCTATCAGGGAAAATTCATGGTCGTGTATACAGAGGCTGTAAGGGGAAAAGAAGGACCCATGGATCAGAATTTGAGATTCCAGCAGGGAATCAAAAGAGATAATTCGGCTCGAGCAAGGGGAATTTGAATGATCCTTTGAGCGGACTTCGGCCCGAGGGTCAGAAGGGGTCTGCATCAAGTTTGGTATCAGAGCCTAAATCTTGTCTGTAGATTTCAGGCAAGGGAAGAGAGGAGAAGGAAAAGGAAGACAGAGTGTTGGAGACACTCAGGTGCAGAGTGACAGCAGCAGGTTTTCCAGGAGAGCAGACAGGGAGAACGATATGGCTACTGAAGGCCGAATATATGCTGGAAAGAAAATCCCAGAGCTGATGGCTAGAAAACAATGTAGGCTGTTGAGAGGATGGTTGAGGCATGCTGAAAACCTCAACAGACCAGAAGAGGAAAGGGTTTATATATGTGAAGCGAAGACTGGGAGAAATATCAGTGAGGCTGACAATGAAATGGGATCAGCTAAAGATCTCAAGAACTGCCAGGAGGGTAGAGAAGAAATTCCCAATTGCCAGGTGGGCAAAGGGTTGAGATCACTATGGGATCTCACAGACTGTCATGAGGACAGCTAGAGAATTTCACATTGCCAGGGGGGAAATGGATCAAGATTGTTGTGAGATCTCATAGACTGCCAATATGGAAGCCGAGAGTTTCCAATTAGCTAGGTGGGCAAGGGAACAAAGATGGGATCGGTTGATTCCATAGACTGCCAGGAGGGCAGCAGGGAAATCCCATATTGCCAGGTGGGCAGGGATAAGAAGATGAGACTATCTGTGGGTCTTATAAACTCAGAGGTGAGTTTGAACCAACTTGAGGAGCTAACAGAGAAAATGAGCTTAGAGTTGGATTTCGATCAACAGATGCAGTTGACAGAAGAGAAGGATCTGAGAAATCTTCTAATGATTGGGGAAATTCAAATATTCCTACCATTTGAACAAGAGGAGGCAGAAGTATGCATTGTGGATGTTGAGATAGCAACAATAGAAGTAGGACAACCAGTTGAGGCTGTCAGGAAGGAAGCATTGAAGAAGACTTTGGAAGCTTCCCAAGAAGAAGTTGAGGATGATGAGAATTCTGAGGAGTGGCTCAATACTTTCAGCCAGGTAGATGAAAGGACTGCAACATGGGAGTTTGCAAAAGAAGAAGAAGAAGAAGAAAGCAACATTAGTTTGGTTGATCTGTATGAGAAAATTGAAGCCCTGGAAGAGAGGGTGAAAGTGCAGAGTATGCACATCCAACAGGCGAAGTTGGAAGGAGTTGATGAAGCAGGCATGGGAGATCATTGTGATCTGCCAGACTACAGAAAAATTTTGTAGCCGAGGAGACTGCATGAGTAGAGCCAGCCACTGGAGCAGCTAGATGAAGATATCGAGAATATCAGAGAGATGATGATCAGGTCAGCAGAGACTGCCAGCGAGGAGAAGCTGAGTAGAGGAGTAGAAGAAGAAGCAGTGCAGCAGCAACAGCAACAAGGAAATGGAGAGAGGAGACAACTCTGGAAGATGATTTGGGATCCAGGAGGATTTCCACTGTTGAGGATGGAATCTCATGAGCAGGAGCTCATGAATTTTTCATCTGAGGAGTATGATGTAGGAGCATCTCTCCACGTCATCCAGACAGCCAGCCAACCACGTCAGCCAACTCAAATCGCACGTTCAAGAGAGCCACAACCTCATTTCGATTTGAATTTGAATGTAATAAATGTCTTAGGCTGTTGAGCGGAGAGGTCATGCTTTGAACAAGCGTAGAAGTAGGTAGGCCTTTAATGTTTGAAGGCTGAGATCTAGATCCGATCTATGGATTAGACAACCCATTCAATGCCATTGAATAGGGTAGGTGAGTTTGGAGGGAAGAGCTCGAAGAGCCCCCTCATGTAAAATATCTTTGGATCTCATTTTGGTAAGTAGAGAGAGAGGAGAAGAAAGGATAGAGTTGAGGAGAGCTAGGAGAGTAAGAGAAGGAGTCGAGACCTTGTTACAGGCTGTGCTTAGCAACACCTTGTAAAAGCAAGCATTTTCCATTAATACAAGACAACATAATTTCCTGCATATTTTCTGTGTTGAATGAATGTCCGTATGTGTTATTTATATGTTTTGAATGTATGCTATGTTTGGGCATTTGCAGAGAGTTGTTCGATTTTTAGGCTTGGGAGGTTCTTTGTGGTTTCATTCTAGGAGGGCATGACAGAGTACTGCGGTCTTTGAATACCAGTGCATAGAATCACTTCTGAACTCTACGGAGTTAGAGAAAGACGTGCCCGATGGGCATAGGAGCTGAAATCATCAACTCGGGAAAGACCTTGCAGGTTGTTGAACACCTTAGGAGGAAAGGCTATGGAGGAGAAGACAATTGCAGACAGAAACTCTTGTGAGTTCTGTAAAGTTATTCCAAGTGGGCATTGAGCAGGTGCAAGGAGTGCACAAAAGAACTCTGTTGTGATTTCATTAGAAGTAAGAATCACTGAGGATTCTTGATACTCTGCCGAGAGGGCATTGAGTAAGTGCCAGAGCGCATAGAAGGAACTCTTTGAGTTCAAATATTGAAGAAGAGTCCAATGAAGGATCTTCACAGGGTTGTTGAACACCCTGAGCACTCAACAAGAGGTTGCTTGAGCAGACACGTTGCCAGGAGGGCATCAATTTCTCCATCTGCAGGAGAAAGGAAGAAGGATTTATTCCCTTAAGGTCTGAGTGACATAAAAGCTCAGAAGGAGTAGCACCTTTATGTGTGTGAAGACTCTGTAGGAGCGCAGAGGTCATAAATCTTCATGGATTTGAAGAAGAGCTCAAGAGGGACAACGTTTTTATATGCACAGGCGAGACTCAAGGTGAATAGTTCGCAGAGAAAGGGAGCGAAGGTCGAGGATTTTGGAAACTTGGAATTCTTCCAAGTGTAGGAAGAAAGTGCCAAAGCTCAAGAGGAGTACTGCTACCGTCGGATCCATTCAGAAGATATGGATAGTTGGAGTTTTCCTACATCCAGGAAGCAACAGGAGAAGTGCACAGGAAGACGAGGTCCGAGCCATCAGATCTTGTTCAAAACACCCGACAGACATCAGATCTCTCAGGAGTTACGTGAGGTTTAAGCCCACGTGAATAGGGAAGAGAAATTCCTGAAAGGCGTTGGCATATCGGGATTTCAGCATTCGGGAGTTTGGAGGTCCTAAGGACAAGAGGTTGGGACACTTCACATTGAAAGTCCCGAAACATCGAATTGAATCTGATCATTTGTTTTGAAGATTCAGGCATCGAGACTCACAGAGGTGAGTATCACGACTTCTCACCTGGCGAAGTCCCGAAAGGATCACAGCCGTCCATTCATTGGGAGACGTGGAAGAGATCGAGGAACTCGTTAGTATTTCAACTACTGGGGTTTCAAGTTGATAGAGGATTTGTGTCACTAGGGAATCACAAGTCACAAAATCGCGAAGTGAACAGGGATCGTCCATCATAGGAGGACACATGGCAACAATCCAGGATTTTGGGGACAATCCCGAAGGGAAAGCCAAGTCAGAATATCAGGATTCGGCATTTCGAGAATCCTGTGGACAAGAGGTCTAAATATTTCTACGTTTGGAAACCCGAAATCACGAAAGAAGAGGAAGGCCAGGAAATTGCCATTTCAACATTTCGCACATCGACATTTTAGGAGTTGAGAGGACAGGAAGTCGGGCTCTCGCGTCAATAAGTCCCGAAAGAAATAGGATTGTGGTCTTATGAGAAATGGTCACATGGACCAGAGCATAGACAGGCAGGGCTAAGGTGAGAAAGGCCATTTCAGGAAATCTACATTTCGGTGTTTGGGAAGTCGAAGGGTCAGAGGATTCTTCACATCAGGATTCAAGAAGTCCCGAAACCCAAAATCCTGTCGGGGAAAATTCACGGTCGTGTATACAGAGGCCATAAGGGAAAAGAATGACCCGTGGATCAGAATTTGAGATTCCAGCAGGGAATCAAAAGAGCTAATTCATCTTGAGCAAGGGGAATTTGAATGATCCTATGAGTGGACTTCGGCCTGAGGGTCAAAAGGATTTTGCATCAGAACATCACATAAATCTTCATGATTTGATAGTTATGGCCTTACAAAGTTGGAGGACCCTCATATGTCATCTAGAAGCCCCAAAAGCTCAAAGTAGTCAAAGTGGTTTAAGATATTTTAAAAGGTAAATAATAAAGTGAAGTGATGAGTGCACTATAATTCAAAGTGAATACAAAATAAATTAATTCAATAATAAATTTAATGGAGAAATTAGAAGTGGGTTAACCCTAAAAGAAGGAAAGTGGGCAAAGTGACCTAGAAGATGTTTTTAAGGAAGCTACTTGGAGAGTATAAATAAGAGGCAAGGCTCTCTAATCTAAGATGCACTTGAGAATATTGAACACCTATAGGTTTCTGAGGTAACCAAAGGATATCTAAGCCAAATTTATGAGGAAAGTGAAGAAAAGAAAGCCGAAATTCAAGGAAGGATAAATTCTTTTGATGATGCTTTCTAAGGTATGTTTTTTTCAAGTCATCTCACCATTTTCGCAATACCTATTTTTCTAGAATGGTTCAGAACGTGAAATTGATATTCCATCGAGGAAACATATCCAAGTATCTATGGTAAAAAATTCATCTTGTGATTTGTTATATTTTTTGAGTTACACTCTGTGGAAAATAGTGTTTGTGGCTAGTCCTGAAACTAGTCAAAAATAGGTGTTTGGTGTAAAAACGCCATAAATTCTTCATAACAGATCCAAATTTAGTAATACCAAATGTTTTGGTTATAGTAAATTCTTTAGTATGTTGTGTAATATTTTCAAATAAATTCAACAAATATTCCATGTGGGACACACTCTACAAGGTCTCTCTCTAGAATAAGTCAGAATTCAGTAAGGTGTGCCATTTTTTCCATAAATCATTTTCTGAGAGGCTCCAACTAGTGAAACCGGGAGGAATTGCAAAAAACACACTGAAGAACATTGTATATCAGTTTCAGATCTTTATTCATTACAGGTACAAATTTATAATTATTTCAAGTTAGGGTTGTTGACTAATCCAAAACTAGTCTTGTTAGACTAAAGAAACGTTTAATGAAAATGCTAGTCTCTTTTTGTTAAAGTTAAGGAAGGTTTCCAGGTATGTGATAATATACACTAGGTCTATTACAGAGTTATAAATTATATTTGGATGATGAAATTGATGAGGGTTTTCGGTTGAGGTACAAGTTGGGTACCCGATTAAGACAAGTAGTTGATGAGTTGGCACATACATTAGGTGTATAGTTGATGATGTTGGTACATATTGATGAGTCATAGTTGATGAGTACTTGACACATGATTGGTACTTATTTGGTACATGGTTGGTTTCACTTGTTTATGGTACAGGTTGATTGCAGATTGTTTGGTACAAGTTGGTTCATGGTTGATGCACTTGTTTATGGTACAGATTGATTTCAGGTTGAGGTACAGGTTGATGCATGGTTGATGCATGGTTGAGGTACAGGTTGATGCATGGTTGATGCATGGTTAAGGTTTATTGGTACATGTTTATAGTGGTATATCTCATAGTGATAGTGTGACAATGGTTCCATCATTCTACTTCTACTTCATGGCGGTTGGACGGGGCAAGGACAGGTGGTTGTAGCCACCTTCCGGTTGTAGCCGAAGAACATAGGGGGTTGTAGCCTCTTTCTAGTTGTAGCTAGAGAATTGGGGAGTTGGAGATTCCCTCAAGTTGTAGCCTAAGAAGCTAAGGGCTTGGAGCCTCCTTCCAGTTGCAGCTGGAAAAAAAAGGAAGTTGGTGCTTCCAATGAATGTAATTCTTCAAGACATATAAGATAAAGCATTCCATGGTTTTCTCCCAATTTGGGTTTACACGTAAAACATTGGTGTACTGTGTATGTGTGTGATTGTTCATTTATTATTTATTATTATTGGATAATAATTCTACATTGATATAATACTTGGATTATTTGGAGAAAAAAGATTATAATTATGATATTCTTGATTCACCCCTCCCTCTCAGTAATCCAACAGTTAGGGAAGTCCACTTTGACCATTTTCTCTCAGATTTTCGTTGAACAATTCTTTTAAAAAACGCAGTATCATCATGAAATTTTTTAAATGAAAAGTAAAGAGATAAGTAAATCTGAATTGTAAATTCTACCCTAACCCAAGGTGTCACAAGTAGGACTGCACTCATATTAATAAGGATTTTTCTCTTTTTCTTTTAGTCTCTCTCAAGAGATATTTCATTTGATGATTTTATATCCACCCTCTTGTGAATATTTTTAATTTCCTTTTTGTTTTTGTTTTTGGTTTTGATTCTTTTCATTTTGCTTGATTTTGATTTGTTTTTTGAATAATTATTTCTGAATCACCATTTCATTTGTTGAAGGGAATCGTAAATCTTATTCTTTTGTGGTAGTTGATAACTTTTTAATCATCCGAGTAGTAAGTGCTAAAAATAAGATTAGCAGAAGGAAGTTTCTATTCAAACAGTGTTCCTGGTTTCTCACTGAGATTACAAGAAGATGTGATCATCCTTAACAAGCTTCTATCGTTGTCCATGTTTTAAGGAAAACAACTTAGATATACCTTCCAATACTCGATATGGTTTCCTAAAAAAAATATAAGTGTCCAAAATGTGATGAAGGTCATCAAAAAAAAGGGAGAATGATTTTTAAATGATCAAAATTTTTATGCTAAACTCTAAGATTTTTAGTATCACCCTGCCCTCTTGAATATTATTAAGTTTTGTAAATTATAAAAAAATTATAGAGGGTTGAAAGCACCGTAATTTGTGGGAAGTGTATGTAAACCCACCAAGATGTTGAACAAGTCTGTTGGCAGTGGGTAAATGCATGCATGATACAAAGGCAACTTCATCGGGGTACTGAACAAGCCTGCTAGCAGCGAAGCAATGTCGGGTTTAAGAATATCCTCAGGTATGTATTTTAATTTGATCAAGTGTGAATATGTTCTTTATCATGAGTGGACGACTCTTAGATAGGATAGAGGTACTGGAGTGGGTTAAATGGCATCCCTGCCAAGACTATGGATGCTTGCTAGTAGCAGTGGCCCTGTCAATAGTATCTAAGTCAACTACATAAATATCTCTACACTCGTAATCTAAGTTATATGTCAGATTACATTTTTAAGACAGAAATACACCTCATGCTAAGCTACGTTATTTTATGAGTTATGATCAAAATGCTTGACCTGTTGTTGACTGTTTCTAGAAATTTGTTTCATCTGACCCTGTGACATAAATTTTCTAGTGATGCAGAGATAACTGCTTCACCCAGTATGTCACCATTGTTGGGAGCCACCAATTTTTTCAATTTTTATTGAAGTCACCACAAAGAAGTTATGTCTTTATGTAGCTGCCACCACCTTTCATTTGTAAATGTTTATATTTTTGAGTTTTGAAGCGATAATTGGATTAAATCTTACCTTATTAAGTTTTTATCATTTGCATTTTCGTTTGTTTTATTTTTAATTCATGACTGCAAGCATGAACTTAAACATAAAACTTAGCTTGGTTTCATGATCGTTTACCTTAGAAATATCATTTTAGAAGCCACCCATATGTGATTAAAATTCAAAATCTTAGGAAATGGTTGATTAGTCCATTATCAAAAATTTTGTTTTATTATGGTTTTTATGAATTAAATGGTTCGATAGTTCATTATCGAAATGTTTTGATGTATGAAGAACCTTGGTTAACTGTTGATATTCTTCTCATAAGTTTAATTGTCATATCAACATTTATGCAAATGAGTACACACATGTTGTACTTGCGTTTTCACCTTACCTTGCTGGCTCAAAACATTAATGAAGCTATTCATTATGTGCATAGGGTTTTGTACTCTATAGGTTTTGGCACTCATCACAAGAGATGGAATTCTATGAACGATTTGGTTTTCGTTTTCCCTAACTCATCTGTCCAAGTTATGATAGTCCTGAAACTATGCAATTTTTGTGCCATTAAATTTCACACAGACTTTTCTCTGCTCCTCGTCTTCTGGAAATGAAACCTGCATCATGTGATGTCTGTTGTATCCTTTTCATAGTGAAAATGGAACCTATGATGCAAATCCAACCAAATGACTCTACGTTTTATTGTTTTAAAAACCCGTAATTGCTTACTTGAGACACATTTTTGTGGGAGGGTTTATGAGCAAACAGTTACGAATTTTCCCACAACGTTTAAAACCCATTTCGGAAATGGGGTCATTTACCTTCTGTGTGGGATGTTTTTTTAGAAACCACACAGTTTCATAGATACATCTCGTTCTTTGGAGGGAAAAATTTTAGAACTTCTTTTGTGACTGAGGTAAGCGTTTTTGTTTTTTTTTGCTCATAGATTCAAGCCTGTTATGGGTTTGTCTAGGGTTCAAGATTATATGCCTTTCTATATGTTATGAGTCTGCATAAAATGATTAATCTTTATCAGAAACATAAGTTTAACCCACTGTCAAATATTTTTCACCAATGTCTAATTCAAATTCTTGTGTCATCACATCTATCTAAGGCTAGGGATACTTGGGAACATTTCTTGTTTCGAAATGATTTTACCCTACCTGAGACTGCATTAGAATTTCCTCTCCATCTCAATAAAATCCCCAACTCCTGCATGTCTAACCCTGTTGTTGAAAACCTGTGTGTTGATCCACAAGAAGACCATGCTACCACCGATCAAACTTTTGTTGCTATCTGGAACCCATTCAACAAAAAGCCACAATCTGTTTTCATGCCTAGAAAGTCATTGGAGGAGGTTTTATATGTGTTAAAGGACATCTTTCTTGTGGTTCCTATTCATGACCCAACTCGGGTGGTTTTAAATAAATCAATTGTCAATAAAAAAGGTAGCTATGCAAAACAAAGTAATTCAGACTTAATTTTTACAAACAAGAAGATTAAGCATGTTGGTAATGTAATTATCAAAAAACTCAACGAATTCCAACACCATCATAAATTCAAATTTATCAGATGCTTCTTTGTTTAATCTTTGAAATGGTAAAAGTTTGTTTTGATTATTTTTTTATTTGGTTCTATTTGAAAAATAAATAGATAGATTTTATTTTATTTTTATTGTATTTTTACTATTTTAGACTAGCTACAAAATCATGTAGCTTATCTTTTGAAATTATTAGTTTGCAATTTTTATCTAAAATTCAATTTTGTTTTATCTTTTTCAGGAAAACAACAATTTAAGAGGCTATTTTCAAGGAGAAGGAATTATGGGTTAAGTGCTTGATAACTTAGTAATTTCTCATTTTTGAAAGAAAAATCTCATTTATGTAATTATTTTTGGATGTAAAGACTCCTACAAGAGTATCCTTTTGTTATTCTATTTTTGTAAGCAACCTTATTTTCAGGGATCATTCTCTATCTTGTATGATAAGAGGTAAATGATCCAATATTTGTTTAAATAGTTTTTGTTGCTTAGTGATCAAGGACAACTTTTGTTTGAATACAGTATGGACATGTGATTTTGAGAAAGAATATGGGAAAGAAATTCACCTTTGGCTTTAGACCTATGTGATGCTTATTCCATTTCGTTCTTTCATTACTGTTATATTATGAGAATGTTATTATGGTTGATTTTAGCTTTAGCTTGTCATCATATGGTGTTTTCATACTGTTAAATATTATATGTTGTCCATAATTTCTTATTCCATTTTTTATGTGTGATTGATCTATCATTTGATTATTTTTGAATTTTTTCTTAATGTTAAATGTTGGATAATATCAATATTCAGATCTGATTTTTCACTCATTCTTAAATATTGATCATCCTAAGATCATAGGATTTTTAATTAGATGTATTTCTGTTGTTATTAATTTACTCCAATATCAAATACTTCTTTGAATGTATTCTGGAAGTGCTAGTATTGTTTTGTTATAGGTTTCTCTTAACAACATTACAGGCAGGAACTCATACAACACGGGAAGACAAACTTAGTTCACTGATCAGTTATATGTTAGTAGATGTATTCTTTTCTTTTATTTAGAGTTGTTTATGAATTAAATGATGATTGCATTAATTAGATTTGATTGTTTTTGTGTCATTGTTTCAATTGTATTCATTTAGTATTTATTTTTTTAATATCTTTAAAAAAAAACCCTAAAATAAGTGTTGTTCATATTTGATTCAGAAACTTTATCAAACAATCATTTTCACAAGATTTCATGCAAACCTTGTAAATTGTATATAAATTGTTCATAATCATTTGTATATTCACATTCTTAGATAAATATTTGTAATTATTGTGTCGATTGTTAGAATATTTTCTTTAGTTAGTTTATTTCATTTTGCAATCTTTAGGACCCTAGTTGGCTAACAAATCCATTAAACCCACCAAGATAGGTCATACCAAATGGCTTGGGTTAATTAGACAACCCCAGACCGATTCTATCGTTCCAGTTGATGGTGTGTCACTTACGCCCGTCAACAAGATGACACGTTTTGACCTCCTCAACACAACATTTAAAGATCGTTGACCAAAAGTACTTGGCACACATAATTGTTTGGGTTGTTACCAACCTAGATAGGTTACCACCACATGATCCACTATGTAAATAATTTATTACAAAATTTTCTTCTTCGTGGGTTAAGCCATTACAAAGACTTTAATCCACTCCATGATGATACAAAGTGTCGCTGGTGATGAAGTAATTATTCACCTCGTGGTGAATATGATGTCGATTTTCCCATGAATAATGCATATAAAACTTGAGAGTCTGAAGATATATAAGGATATCTCTATACCAAGGATCCCTGGAAGTGATAATGAACAAATATTCATCCGAAAACGAATATGTAATCATGAGTTATGCATTCTCCCGATTAAATTCCAACATAAACTTATTGAAAACCAAAGATTTATTAGACTTAGTGGAAATGAAGTTTAAGTCAATATATTGGAGAATGAAATTCAATTTATTGCATTTCCCCCCAATTATATGTCACGTGAGGACGCATTGAAATGGATTGACGTCTGTGACTAGAATGATTTTTCAATGTAAAATGTAATTTTGTAATCTTTGGGTAACATGAACTGCTTCCAAGGATAACTTCTCGACATGGGAATATTTGATTTCAAGACCAATCAGACCTTGAATGAGAAAATAAATGGATTTCTCTTGTGAGCTATCATATTTCTGAACTAAAATCATACCAACTATGAATTCTGCTACTGCGACATAAAACAACAAATAACTTCTATTGTCTAGAGGACTAAACACATGGGCTAACATCAACACATTCTTAATATCATCGAAGGATATTTGTGTGAACTCATCCCAACAGAATAGGACCCATTTCTTTAGCAAGTACATAAATCCCTTGATGATTTTGACGTAGTTTACAATGAAAAAATGAAGGAAATTTTCCTTTTCTTGGAGACTTTGCAATGGATGAATATTTCATAGGGGTGGAAAATAAAATGTTGCCTCCACCTTTAATGGATAAACCGTGATCCCCTTGTTGGATACTATGAATCCAAATAGACGCCCCCCAAAAAATATAAAATGTATTTACTTGGGTTCAAGCGAATACAATAATAATAACATCTTACAAAAACAATCTTGAGGTGCACTGGATGGTCTACCCTCTTGCAAGAGTGAGCAACGAGGTCATCTAGATAATATTCAAAAATATGTTTAAAATAATGGAAAGAAAAGGACATGGATC
Source organism: Picea engelmannii (assembly GCA_009831015.1). Classification (NCBI taxonomy): domain Eukaryota; kingdom Viridiplantae; phylum Streptophyta; class Pinopsida; order Pinales; family Pinaceae; genus Picea; species Picea engelmannii. Next base: position 49,155 of record ML805602.1, read on the forward strand.
GATGGAATGTATCTACAATATTTTTAAGGACAAATTGAAATTTTCTATACACGAAAGTCCCCCAAGGACATATAATATTCATCTTCTACCGATCCTCGGGCCATGATATGAATCTGGTTGTATTCAGAAAATCCAATCATAAAGGATAATATTTTTATTCCCACACAATCATCGATAATCTAGTGAATGAAGCGAGTGGGGAAGTTATATTTCAAACAACCTTGTTCTAATATCGGAAATACATACAAACACATATGGTTCCTTTATTTTTATCAACAAGATCAATATTTGATATCCATTCAGTGAGAGGAACTAGATAAATAAAACCTTCCTTAAGCATCTTTTCTACCTCATCCTTTATAGTTGTTTCTTTCTTGGGGTTCAATGGTCATAAAGTTTTCCAAATAGGCTTATAATTTATATAGGTATGAATCTCATGTTCAATAATGAAAGGGTTTATTCCTTCCATCTCCGCATAGTACCAAGAGAAAACATCATGAAACTCTTTAAACAAATATGTATATATGTGAATCTCTTCAGGAGAAGAATCTGCATCGATAAAAAAAAATTACACGACACCAAAGGTATTAGAGATATCGATATTAATGGTTTAAAATACGTTATCCATGTACCCTTTGGAATGTACACCATTCTTTTCCAAGGGATTCATATACCGATCAAGAACTCTACTTACAACTGACCAGAACTCTCTACTTTCAACTCGACTGGTTTTAGGAAGGAAGTATGATCAATGACGCATATCTTCCCATGGTTTTTCTATCCCTACCATTGACTCTATAATTTCCTCATCAAAGGGAAAGACGATGTCAAGGAATTCAAGTCAAGTTGAAGAATTATGATGCCAAATAGGCTCTAGAAACTGATCGTCTCCTTCCATCAATGAAGAAGTTAGATCAGAGTTTGTAGTATCTTGATAGATTGCTTGATAAGTGATATGTGCTACAGATAATGGCATGGCCATCTGGACATGCACACAAACTTTCATCGGTTCACACAGTGAGGGTAAAACCCATATATATTCAAAGTATGAGGTTCTAAACAGACCGATTCATGTAATGGGGACCGAGGGTCTCTACTTTTGGTGGTCGACCGAGGTAGCGTGAATATATGAAATTGGTGATGAAAAATTAAATGTTCCCATAAGTGAAGGATACATTCCAACAGCAATGCTCTCAATTTCTATATGATATTTTTAGATCAATGAGACCATAGATCCCATAATATCCATGGAGTCAGTGTGGTTAAATGACACATGTTCGATCATTACAATCCTCCTTTCATTGGGGAAGCATAAAATTCAAAAACAATAACACGAAAAAATCTATCATCCGATAGGTTCAACTCCTTCCTAGTTGTAGGTTATAGTCGAGTGGAGTGTCGTCTACTTCAACTTCTATTGAAACAAAATTTCCTCCTAACTAGACCGAAAAAGAGGAAATGAGCCCATATGGTCTGAAGGATCACCCTTCAAACTCAGTTAACAACTTAGGGAAGGGAGTTAACTCAAGCGATCCGATGGATTTCCAACAATAAAAGACAAGAAACATGTTGAAGCACCTTCATCGATGACAGTCCTCTGAATAACATGCTTGGTGTACACAATATTATTCTAAAAGGCCACATGATAGGGAATACAAGGATTCAACTCAGTAGTGTCAAACTTCATAATGATTTGGCTCAAAGAATTGAATCCACTCCATGATGATACAAAGTGGCCTTGATGATGAGGTAATTCTTCACATGGTGGTGAATTTGACATTGATCGTACCATGAATAATGCAGAGAAAACTTGAGAGTCTAAATATATATAAGGATATCTTTGTACCAAGGATCACTATAAGCAACAAGAAACAAATGTTCATTTGGAAAACAATCTGTAATCAAAAGTTCTTCATTCTCCTGGGTAAATTCCAAGATAAACTTAACGAAAACAAAATATTTTTTAGACTTAGAAGAAATGAAGTCCAAGTCATATTCTTGGAGAATGAAATTCCATTTATTGTATTTTCCCCCAATTATGTGTCATGTGAGGATGCATTGAAATGGATCGACGTCTGCGACTATAATGAATTTTTTATGTAAAATGTAATGTCATAATCTCTAGACAACAATATGGCTCATTGTGCAAGGAAAATTTAGATCACCTCCAATGCATACATCACACAAGGCATATGAGCCAAATCCTCAACAATAGAGTATCTTTTAGAGATTAGTGCATTCGTATTGTGCGACACCCACTTATACACACCTTTTGGTATGAATTCCATCCTTCCTCCTCAAGATTCTCTATATGGAGAGAATTACAAGAATGTGAATTTTATTTTCCTTTGGACATCGACTCAAGATTACTGTAATTGCAAGACCTAGTGGGAGAATATACCCCCTCTTATTTCTTATGGTTGACCATATTGGTGAATGAAAATGATCCATGAAAAAAAGGTGCAGTTTAGGTTCCCCCTTGTGGATTTGTAGTATAATATCATGCCTATATATTGTTCCCTTTCAAGAACATATTTTTTAGTGAAGTAGGATGTTGTTGCATTCTTAGGTGATGGGCCTCTTACAATTGCAGGGACTAATGGGTAAGGTGATCACCCCCACAAAGATTTCATGGTAATTTGTCCTTCGTGTTCTCCTTATTTCCCCCCATAGGTTTTTCATCATATTTGTAACTTTTATTACCTCCACCTCCTTTCTTATTCTTTCCTTTTTTATGTTTCCCTCTGGTTTGATGGGTACCCTTCAAGGTCGTTGATTCTACAATGTGAACATCCGATGACTATAGAGTGTGGGGAGTTGAAGTAGTGACTTGAACGACCACAAACATATGAATAGTCATATTTCTCATCTAGTTCGTAACCATGTCCGTGGTTATGATTTTAACAGACCCTACAATACCATCAACATGTGGTCTAGATTTTTCTTTCAATGGGTCGAATCTAGGTAGCATTGCATCTAATACAATCTCATAAAGGATCCCATACTAGGAGTAGACAAATTCTAGCTGATGGGACCAAAATATCACCTCTTCCTCTGAAACGATTCCTAATGTGGATATATCTTTGGATATGTATGAAAATAAATACTTGAGGAACCATTCCAACAAGAATTGAGGAGGAACTATGGCTTTAATCAACCTCTTCCTTCTTTTCCACTCCTGGGTATGATCTGAGATATGAGTGGCCTTGTCTTGTTTAAGCATAGACATGATTTTGGTGTGGAGATTGTACCATACATGAAGCTAGAAGTGGTTTAGGAAAATAAAATCCATATTGTGAAACTTGTGAAATGCTCCATCGTCATCTTTGATGTGCCCCTTTTGTGACTCTCGTAAGAGTGCATTGGAAAATATGAACCTGAATGGAATCATCGTTCAAATATTTTTACGAGCACCATAGATGAAATTTCATCACACGATCACTAGGATATTCACCATACTTTTCTTAGAACATAGGGAAGTCTGAGGGTAATGTGTTCAGGATCGGTGGCCAGTTTAGATCATGGAAAACCAAATCATTCATAAGATTGGAGAGGTTTGGAAAGTTCAAAGTTTATAGAAAAGGTATCCTAAGTTGAGACCTAAAGTTCCAACTAGAAGGATTGGAAATTTTGGGTTGAGAACCCATTGGAAAAGATTAACCTGGATTGGTATTGGAACAAAGTTTCCAGGAAGATATTGTAGATGGGCCAAGGTTTTGAGTGAAACCTTTTTTATCCTAGTTGAGTAGAGGAAAACCTCCACCCATTTGGTGCCCATACAAAAAAGTGGGATTACCTTGCGTTGAACCCCTTACAAAGGAAAAAATACTTGCATTGGGACATTCTGATTGAGAAAGGGATTCCCCCTTGACAACATTCATTTCAAAGACTAGGACCCTTGCATGGGATTCCACTAGGATTAGAGGGGATTTCCCCCTGTTGACACTTTAGATGATGGAAAGGGATTACTATTGAACCCACCATATAATGTCAATAGGTTGGAACATGATGGCATGTTAGTGGATATAAATCCACTTCCCATAGAACCTCCCCATATCACATAGGGATTAGGTATAGAAGATGAAAACATACTTCTTTCGAGAGAGGGGAACACCAAAGGAATATGACCTCCTCCTAGAGGAAAAGCTAGGAAAAAAATCGAAGAACACCCTGTGCCAATGTCAGTTGCTTGGTAAATTGAATGACAAGAAACCAATATGTTTTGCATGTCGATCGATGACATACAAAAGTAAAAATCATTAGATATTGAAGGTAGTGATGAGGTTGCACCCAAAAATTGAATGGACCTTACTATTAGTGTCATAGAGATATTGACCAATGCGACTATTATGGATTGAACCATACTATTCATCAAGTTATATATTTAAGAAGGCATGATTCCTCCAAACATAATTGTCATCATGGGGGTTACAGGGCCCCCCCAACCTAGACAATTATGAAGTTCCTTCCATTACGACCCATCGAAGATGGCACTATTAGTGAAGTCCAACACAAAAGTTAGAATCTACGAAACAACTAGATTGTGCGGTCCATCAAATGGAGGATTGGATGGAAAAATGAAACCTTCAACTTTGAGATCCAATATATGTGTGACCTTCAGTGCAAAAGCACTAGTTTTTTCAGGCTCAGTCTCTACAAATTTTATGGGATCAACCAATAAAATGTAATTTTTTGATCGAGTCAATGCCTCAAAGGAGGTGGTCGAGGATTCACTTCCACTTGATCGGGCACAATACCTTGAATTCTCCTAGACCGATGAGGTGGTTGATCAACCACCTTGAGTTAACAACTCAATATGATCACCAACAAACCTTCCTAACAAATCTACAACTTGAGCGAACACCAATAGAAAATCCCTACAAGAAATAACAATAAAAAACAATCCTTCTGATACTCTAACTCAAGTGGATCAGGTATTGAGACCACGGTAGGAAAAAAGTCAAGGACCTCTAGATGAAGGCATGGGTTGATTAAATCATGTGATATAGTGAATGAAGCAGTGAGAAGCAGTTACCTTGACCTCCATTAATAATCAATTCTCAATGAATGTACTCATGCTTCATGGGGCACCCTCCAGAGCTACAAAAAGGTGTGATATGACATCTTCCCCAGGAACCATGAGAAACCCCTTAAAGTCACCTCTGAGATACCTAGGAATGAAAACTAAGGGTACCAACTCATATTCAACATCTACGGGGTACATTTAATAGTCAAGATCAAATTTATGGGAGGGATAACTAATATTGTAGCCTCGATAGAGTTGCCTATCATAGAGGTAAGAGAACTTACTAAACACCCAAAATATGATATCTCTGCTACGCTTAGTCAAGATTTGGAGGGGTTATCTCATCAACTCTCCTTCTTGTGACCTTGTGTTTAACTCTTGTGTTAGAGGAGGTTCCCAGCTATGCTTATATGAAAATTTTATTTTTTCGCTCCCTATCTCAAACTCCTAAGTTGGCTTTTTGGCCTTGGAGAAATTAAATCTCCAACCTAAACCAAGGCCCTAGCCTAAGCTAGTTTGTTTACCCTAGAAAATGAAAATGTCAAGTTAATTTTAGTTAAACATTCATTTACAGGGGTTGTTATTTACTCCTAAGGGTAATGGATTAAATTGAATGGTGTTTTACAAACTCAACAGAAAAGAAAAAAGAAAAAGAAAAAAAAAAGTTAAGAACATAAAATGAAAAATGAATTTCTTCATTGAAAATATGAGTGTTAAACACTTCAGACAAATTGAGAGAACTCTTTCTTTTATGATATGAAAAATATGCAATTTTTCTCTTTTTAGATGATATGCATTATTAATGAAAAAAATTATTTATAATGCAGAGAAACTAAAATGAAATACCTATTTTTTTCGTTGAAGCTAAGATAAATTTTCAAAAGAAAATATTTCAAAATGCAATAACAAATTGAAATCTAAAAGCAACATAAAATGAGAAAGAACACAAAAGGTTTTTATTTCTAGTGATACAATGGAAAGAAATAAAATGAATATTAATGTATACTTCCTATACGTATTTTTTTATTTTTCCTTTTTAAGAATTCAAAACAAATAGGAGATATTTAGGATAACATTTTTTCTTAAATAAATAACAAAAAAGAAGGTAGGAAATAAGTCAGACTTATAAAATTTGACCAAGAATAGTAATGAGAACTATTCCAGATAAAAATATCTTGAGAAATAACTTCCCAAACTACCCTCAATGAATAAAAAATGATTGACAAAAGAAAAGAACAAAAACTTACTTGTTTTATTTTAAAAAAAGGAAAGTGACAAAAATTGAACTCAGACAACAAAAAAAAGATTCTTAAAGCCTGAGAAGAGACCTCAAACACTTGGCCTATAAACTTTCAGAAAAAAAAAAAATATATTTGAAAAAATATTTTATGAAAATATGTACGCGCCTGTGATGAAGGAAACCCACATGTACACCACTGTCTATATTGGATATGCATGTATATGTATGCGAGTCGAGTATGATAGATAGTACAATGTGTGTATACCTAGAAACCTCAAAAATAGATAACAAAAGGAAACACAAAGGAACAAGAAAATGCTATGATCCAACGCCTGAAAAATGATAAGAAATCAATAAATTATAGTCCACTTCAAGGGGAACCCTCATTAACAATACATCCACTTAATAACACAATATGAGTTGATATAAGATCATCATAATACATTATCTTCTTTATATAGTGCAATGAAGGGTACTGACTAACCTACTAGAAATGTAATAATTCAATATCTACGGATTAATAATGGGTTTTATACATAACATGGGGCTTTGTCTAGGGATTAACATGCCTCTCCCCTTCAAACAAGTGTTTTCCTCAACACTTGACTAACCATGGATGCTTTTGAAGGAATAAATCATCTTCCCATGTCGCCTCTTCCACTTGTAGTTTCTTCCATTTGACGAGGTACTTTGTAATTTCTCGATTTCTCATCTACTTAATTCTTGTTTCAAGTATCGTTTCTGGATATGGTATTATTTTCCCTTCTTCATTGATCTCTGGTAAAATATTTTGGATTGGGATTGGATGTACACATGAAGATGGAGGCAACTCCAATTTGTAAGGCATACTTCCAATCCTTTGAAAAACCTTATAGGGGCCATAATATTTGGGTGATAAGTTATTTTCCTTATTTTGTTTCTTGAGGAACATTTTCTTGTATGGTTGTATCCTTAGAAATACTCGATCCCCCACTTCAAATTCTCTTTCATTACGATGTTGATCTACTTGTTGTTTCACCCTATTTTATGCCATAACCAAGTTTTACTTTAATAGTTTGAGGACCTCTTGTTGGTTACCTATGTGGTCCTCCACCACTTGAACCTTTGTATTCCCTTTCAAGGGTGATGTGACGGATGGAGGATGATATCCATAAAGTGATAGAAATGGGGAAATTTTTTATGAAGTATGGAATTATGTGTTGTACCACCATTCCACCAAGGGAAACCATTTAACCCATTGTGTTTGTTTATCGAATGCAAAGCAACAAATATATAATTCTAGAAATTTATTCACAATATCAGTTTTCACATCATATTTAGGGTGGTAAGAGGAGATATGAGCCAATTGAGTACCCAAAAAAGAAAATAATTTAGTCCAAAAATTTCCCATGAAAATTGGGTCTCTATCACTGACAATAATCTTGGGGACTCAATGTAGTTTCTGAATAGTTTCCCTGAATGTTGTTGCTACTGTACTTGCTTTAAAAGGATGATAAAGATAGAAAAAATGGGTATACTTTGTTAGTTTATCCACTACTACCATGATGACATTATTTCCTTCAGATTTGGGTAAACCTATAATAAAATCCATGGAAACCTCTTCCCAACGTTGGCTTGGTATAACTAATGGTTGTAGAATTCCTAGAGTCTTGATTTTCTCTCCCTTATTTTGTTGGCAGACCAAAAATTCAGACACAAAACCTTGAACATCATTTTTAAGACCTTCCAAGAAAAAATCCTTCTTGATCCTGTGGTATGTCTTCAAGAATCCTGAATGTCCCCCTATAGGAAAAGTGTGTAATTCGAAAAGGATCTTATGTTTTAGTTCATAATTCTTACATCATTATACGATATCTTGATACCATATCAAATCATTATTCCATACAAAATTATCTACTCAATTGGGGTATTCATGTATTTGTTGAATTATCTTGCATACCTTTTTATCTTGATTCCATTCTGTCCTTGATTCTTCCACCCAATCATACTGCAGGATAGAAATAACACATGGTGAACCTTCTGTTTCTTCTTCTTTCCTAGAAAGGGAATTTTCCACAACATTATATTTTCCTTTTTTGTAGATAATTTCAAAGTCATAACCCAACATCTTTCTAACCCATTTTTGTTTCTCTTCTGAATATAATCGTTTCTCCAAAAATAAATTCAAACTATCATGATGATTTTTTACTTGGAAGTATCTTCCTATTAGGTAGGGGAACCATTTATGAACTGCATGTAGTATGAACAACATTGTTTTTTCATAAATGGGTTTGACTAAGTTTTTTTCCTTTAAATTGGATTCTTTCAAATGCAAGACGCCTTACTTCTTGCACTAAAACTGCACCAATTCCATCGCTCGAGGCATCACACTCCACAATAAATGCTTTTTCAAAGTTAGGTGTGGCCAAGACGGGAGTTGTACACATAGCATCCTTAAGTTTTTCAAAATATTTTGTTTCTTCTTTGGTCCAAGAAAGTACTTCCTTCTTTAATAATTATATTAGAGGTGCTACCATTTGACCATAGTTCTTGAAAAACTTGTGGTGATAGCCTATCAATCCTAGGAATAGTTTAAGTTTCTTCAAGGTTTTGGGAATTGCCCAGTCCCTCGTATCTTTAATTTCGTCAGGGTCCACTTTTACACCTTCATGAGATACAATATGACCCAAATATTCCAATTCTTGAACCTCAAAAGAAGACTTGGAAAGATTTCCATAAAGTTGTTTCTCTTCCAATAGGTTTAATACTCTGTCAACATGGTGTACATGCTCTTCCCAATAGTTGTTGTAGGTTAGTATGTCATAAAAAAATATTAACACAAATTTTCTAAGGAAGCGCTTGAAAATAGAATTCATCAATATTTGAAATGTTGAAGGTGCATTAGTCAGGCCAAATGGCATAACCAAAGAATCATAATGATCTTCTTGTATTCTAAAAGCTTTTTAGGGATGTCTTCCTTCCTCATTCATATTTGATGATATTCCGAACGAAGATCCAACTTAGTAGAGAATTTTTCTCCATGTAATTCATTTAATAATTCGTCAATGAAAGGGATAGGGAACTTATCTTTGATGGTTATTTTGTTGAGTTGTCTATAATCTTGACACATACACCATGAACCCTCCTTTTTTGTAACCAACAAAAATAGTGAAGAGAAAGAACTTTTCTTATGTTGAATGATGCCAACCTCTAACATTTCCTCGATAATGCACTCAATCTCACTCTTATGTGCATATGTATAACTGTAAGGCCTAATTTTAGGGGGTACACTTCCTAGTTGCCAATGAATAGCATGGTCATGATCTGGAGTAGGTGGAAGACCCTTAGGAGTTTCACCAAATACCTTGGAATGATTGTTGATAATTGTTATCACTGAAATTTCATCTGCACATGGAGACAAGAACTCCACATCATCAAAACAGCAATGAAGTCATTCATGGCACTGAATTAAGTTCACAACATTCTAGAAAGGTCAAAAACTATACAAAGTAACCAAAATTTGAAGGGCGCTTTACAGCAGTAGGGTGCGCGCGCGTATGCGCGGGACAAAAACATGTTGCGCGCGTGTGCGTGCGCCCGACGCGCGACTGTCCACATAAAAAGCCGTGCATCTGCTAATGCAGCGCATTAATTGCTTAAGTCGGCCTCCCGACCACCTGTGGACCGGCCCCCAAGACGATTTGATCCTCAGATCAGGGTCGGCTCTGCAAATTCGGTGAATTTATGGCTTAAGTGAACCCTAAACAGGTCCGTGTTTACACCAGAAGCTGGTTACGTGACCGACTGGAAATTGCTATAAATAGCTGTGAAGGCTCATTGTTTCAGTAGAGAATTCCCAGCAAAGTTACGCTGTCCAGATTCAGAGCTCAGTCTTTTGACAAGCCATCCATGAGCGGCCTAACTCAGAGTTCTTTCACTGTTCATTTCAGCTCTACTCATTTTGTAAGGAAAGCACAATCTTGAGAGCCCCGAAGGACCTTCCGCTGGAGGGAGAGGGAACCCTTATCTCTGCCCTCAGCGTGTGCTCTGGTTTCGATAATAAGATCAAGCCCGGAACCATTGACGACTCCCTTGTCTCATGTTTGATGTTTTTGTTTGTTTTCGAACTGTTATTTGCTTTCAGCTGTTAATTAGATTGTATTATGTTCTGTTTTATGTTTCTTGTTAACCCCATGCTGCCATAGATGTTCTGCCTTGGTGAACCCAACAAGGCATGCAGAGCGGTCTCCATTTTGCTCACCTGCTGACAGATTGACCGCGAACAGATTGGCGACTCTGCTGGGGAGTCCAAAGGTATAAAATCCTCTCTCAATCGGGTTCAATTTGCTTTCCTTTTTTTTTTTATTAACTTGCAGGCTTCCGCCGACCTACGGGACAGTCGATTCACAGGAGAATCGAGGGAAATTTGTCCGAAATTTCTTTTTTCAGTCACGAGCATAAGTGCGCGGGTTTCCCATCACACAGACACGTGCATGCGCTCTGGTCTCTATTATAGCGCGCGCGCATGCGCTGACGTGCCTCTGTTCATCCTAACAGCCGCGCATTTGAACCAAATTTTTCATTGTAAGGTTAGATGTGGGGAAACTTAGTTTCCTTCTCAAGAATGATGTCATGCATGCTCTAAATACTGCACCACTTAGACCCCTCAACTTATAAAGGGGATAATCTAGCAAACATAGGCACTTAGGTGGATAAAAATCATTTTTCCCTTATTTGCTTTTCGCCACGTG